>APFE031049679.1:1938-22380 GCA_000404065.3 Pinus taeda | reverse complement strand
CAAGATAATCTACTTGTTTGGTTTTATAGTCTTGGAGAGTTAATTACTCACCTACTCCAAGACACTAGCCTGATCTATGTTGGTGCTTCAGAGCCTTAGAAACATAAAAATTTCTAAGTTAATTTTACTTTAAGCGTTGATTTTAATGGCTGTTCTTTAAGACAAAGGTGATGGAGATGAAACTTGATGGTGTATAGACTTGACTCCAATTCTCTAAAAGATGCACCTAAAATGATTGACACTATTTTTCTTTTCAATGAATTTTCTAATTAAGAGAGTTGAGAGAATGCAATCTTTTGATAAAAACAACTTCCTTAATAGACAATCAAAGAAGCAATTCTCTTTATCTTTTCAAAGCGTACAAAACATGACCACTCTTTACTTCACGAAAAATTCCTTCCTCTTTCAAAGACGTCAAATGCTACTCGAAAGCAAACTTCGCAAAGGAGAGCTTTTATATTTTCCTATTTAATAAAGCATGTAAAACTAATCTAATCAAAGCAATTTCAAGATCTATGAAAATCTATGAAAACTCACTCAAAAGCATATCAAAGGAACTCTACCTAACTTTCCCTAACAAGTAAATCTAAGAAGCAAAAGCCTACTAAGATGATTCCGGGATGTTTTACTTGGCAACAATTAGTCCAAGGACTAGTTTATGCAGAATCACAAACTAATCAAAACAAAAAATCAAACTATTTTTGTTCTTTTTTAAAATGAAATTCACAACTTAAATCAACAAGCTAGATTGAAATTTTGCAAAGAGACAACTCAAAGGTAGGTTGCTCACGCGGGTAGACTTTACGACTGGTCCGACTCCTAAGAAGACTGACAAAACCAAAGATATCTAAGGTTCCACAACTTCTAAATCCAAAGTCACTACAGGACCAATGCAAAACTCGAACCCTAAGGCTAAAATTTCAATGAATTTCACTAAAACTTTCGACACTAATGGGACAAGTTCAGGTGAAGATTTTTGACAGACAACCAATGGATCTAGGCAGTAAAGACTAAGAAAAACCAAAATCTAAAGGGAAAAAAGGGATAAAATTGAATTTTTTTCAATTTTAACAGGGTACGCAGGCATCCTGTTTAACCAGGTGCGTCCACGCTCTGTGTACAAAGATATAGTACGTACAGGTACGCACTATGTCTAACTCAGAGGGTGCGTACTACTGCAAAATGAAGAAAAACAAAATTCTAACTCGACTCTAAGCTAACCCACCCAAAAACATAGTCAAGCAATCAAAAAACAAAAGAAAAAAGACTCTTTTCAGATCAAAGTAATACTCAAAGGAAAAATCAATCACATCAATGGATTCCCCAGTGGAGTTGTGAATTTGTCATGCGGAAAGAGTTATTTTTGCTGACAAAACTAACCTCCCTAGGAGTCTAAGACTCTCTAGTGACAAACAAGGCAATTAAGAGCAATCCTTCTCTAAACATACAATATTCTATGACAAACCAAGTGTTTTTTCGATCCTACCTCAAGTCCAACGCTTGTTGCAGCAGTCCAGCCTCGTCGATCCAGATGAGCTCCTCCTTCACTTCGAAACCTGCATACACTAACAATCAAACGATTACATAACACCTGAATATCTCATAAAACAAAACATATTCAACATATAGACCAAGGAGTATATGAAACAATTCATTAACAACAAATCATTGAGAAGAATGGCCTTATTTGTATTAATAGGAAACAAAAGAAACCATTACAACCTGAGCCTTGGTGTTGTGCAAGTTCCTCCCAGGGTCCAGCAAGAGTTTTCCTCTACTTTGACAAGCTCACCCACTTCCAAATGAAACAAGAAAGGATGGTAATCTCTCCTCACAAGCTTACAATGGAAGTCCTAATTCCAGCAGCATCTACCCTTTGGAATGTTCAGCTTTCAACCTCCCCTCCCTTGGCCCAATGCCTGTATTTATAGTGTTCTAGAGGAAGTTAGTCAGGTCCAACATCAATGGGATACTCCCTCTTTTGGATGGGGTAGCTCCTCTCTTGATGGGATAAGTTCCTCTATAATAGGGATGCTGAACCATCTGGAGGCGCTCAATACACGTCAAACACTCTTCTAGAAAGCTCTAGAAGTGACCACAAGTAACTTTTTTAAGATGAAACTCGCGCCTTTTGACCTTTACAGGAGTACTCACCCATCCCTTGACTTACAGAGCGTACAAGTACGTAGGTACAATGAGCTTGGGATGCGTACACGCAGGCAAGGTAGAGAGAACCTGCGTACCCAGAGATAAACATGATGTTTAATGACTTTCTCTCTTTTTTGAAGTTTGACATGGAGAGCAGAGGTATAAGGCTTGACAAGGAGGATAATATGACTATTGATGGAGCCATATTAACTGCAGATAGTCATGGTGACAAATTTCAATGTAACACCAGCTGAGAAGAATCCACAAGGACCTTCTGCAACCCCCGTTGAGAAATCTAAAGGCTTGATTAATTAATTATTTCTATATCTTGATAACTGCTTGTGAAGTAATTTCATTCTTTAGACAATACAAAAAATATCTTTTCTATGTTAGAGATTATTAACTTCATCAAAAACTACCATGCATAATAAATAAAAGAACAACAACACAAGATATAGGCAGCATCCAGGCCAAAACCTCTCCAAACCTGAGAGGAAAACCCACAATAATTCTTCTTATAGTTCTGCTCTTGACAAAATTTCTAAGATCAATACAAAGACCCTTGAACTCAAGTGACTCCAAGGTCAAGGTTAGAATCTCTTCTTACTGCTGCGACATGGATCTGAACTGCTACCAACCATGAAGGATTTTTGCTTCCTTCTCCATTCCTCTCCTTCTTCCAAACTTTTCTTACTTAAGGTAGTTCATTGGATGAGAAGATCACTTCAATACATGCATTCAACAAGGGTGATCTAATCCCTTCAATTGAATATTTAGAAACCCTTACTGCAATCCTAAATCTACTGTAGGTTCTGCATGTGTAAGTGAATAGTTTGCTCCTATAATCCTTTTCTTGCTTCGCTATGACAGTGGCTCCTTACTAGCCCAATATCTGATCCTTTTTTGATCTGGAGTCAACTCTTGTTACAAAGATATTCTAGGACTATATCATAGCCCTAACAAGAAGCATATTCTTCATACGTGTGGAGGGTTTGGGCTCTTCTAGCCCTACTAACCTTTCACTCTACTAGCCAGACTTCCCTGCACAGGTCTATCTCCGAACTAGACCCAAATACGAGATGTATCCTAGATGTTGAAGGCATATTGAGTGAAGCCCAACCTTCACACGTGAGGAGGGCTTCTGCGACTTTGATTGCAGCTAAAGATAGTCTTGACTACGGCTCCTTTATCCTCCTTATCCTCACACCCACAAACAATATCATTCACATAGAATAAGACCCAAATCATTAATGATCCAAGTGAATGAGGAGAGGACTTTTTATAGTGTTTGAGGCCTTCTTTTCAAGACGGCATGAATTGTCTCTTAGCCAAATTCAAGTCGACTTGATTATTACTTTATAATTATACTTTTATGCCGAAAAATATATTGCTTCTATTGCATTCGTTTGGAGGGATCATTTAGTAGCTCTTTTGATCTTGTCTTTGAGGGAGTTTTTGACACATGATTCTGCCCTTGATCTTGGAGTCATACTTGTACATTTCAAGTGTAAAAATTAATGAAACGACCTATTACCTAGAGCTCATAATGAGAGATGCAAATAAAAATACATCTTTTATCGTGAAACCCATGATTCAAATTCACAAAATACTTTGCTATATACAATTTACATCATTTGTATTATTTGTATTGGCTTGTGTCATTATGAAGACCGAACCTAATTCAATTTTTCCCAACATTCTCTCTTAACCAGGGAGGTATTCATACATACATCATTGTTGGACAATTTTTCAAGTTCATAGAAGAATTCATAAAAGAAGACCGAATTTGCAATCCATCTGTTATAGCATCATTTCAACCAACATTGTTTCCATATAACAAGGCCTTAAATAACAGATCTATATCTCACTTAGATCAGAGCACACAATGTTGGCGAGACCAATGAATTGTAGACATGCATCATCATTGTCTCTCTTAGGGTCATACCCACTCGGGTGTTCTCTGAGTATGCCCTACTAGGACTATTCTCATCTTGGGTTCCCAGCCCTGAAGAATATCGGTCCTCTTGCCCACTCTTGTCTTAGATGTCCTACAACATCCTCAAAGAGCGTCAAATGCCAGATGATTACCCAATCTTCCATTGTTTCTTCCAAACTGAAGACAAGAATGTCGTGTCTAAATCTCCCTCTTACCTAGGGATTAGTTCTGAGTTTCTCTTTATTCAGAAACTTACTCAAGTTCCTTTACTCATCGGAACCTTCCAGAGCTCCCTCCTAAACAGGGACTCTATCTTCAGTACTTTATAGGGTCTTCTAGTTTCCTGATGATCCATAGCCTCGATGTCATCAATTTCTTGATATGTAGGGTCCAACTATCCACCACTTTCCTTCATCATGCCATTCATTCTTTCCTAGAAAGTATCTTCCTTAGATCTGCATCTGCGGTGATTGCTCTAGATCATGAGGTACACAATTGTGATATCATTCACAACTCCATGGCCCTTTAAGGTGATGGCCTTCTTTCAGTGACATCTTCTTGTAGGCATCAATCATCCTGCATACATGTTGACATATCTCCCAATGATATATGTTTGTCAAGGGGTTTTCATTCTTTCATACTTACATTAGATTCTTTCACATCTTTCTGGGAGAGTTCCTGGTCAAGTCTTCTTGATTCTCTAGATGTTGAATTCCTTCATCATGGTTTCATATCCCATGATCTCCTCACATATTTCATTCCTAGGAGCTTTCAATCAGAGTTATTCAACTGTAGACAACTACCTCATAATCCATATGAGGACATATTATGTTGATTTCATCTAGATTGACTTCTGTCTCTTTTCTTCTTTCAAAGGGGGAGATCCTTTCCTTTTGATTATGACTGATTTAGTCTGCAACCACATAATATGTTATCATCATATCAAATATAAATATAACTACATACATCAGATTCTGCACTCATCCTTTTTAGGAACCTTTTGACCTACACTAAGGTTGACTGGATCCTTACAGATTCTCTTGGTGTCATGACCTGAATTCTCTACATAGAATATTTTCTTGTAAAAACATTCAAAGATTTAGAAAATTGAATTATTCTCATATTAGCATTTTACTATACATAGCAACCATATTTCGACCTAGAATCCATATATGAAGACCAATCCATCAAGACCACGACCCTTGACACACTCTGACTCTCCAAGACCAAACCATCAATCCTCTTCATGTCACTGCTGAAATCATCATATTGCTTCACCTCCAAATAAGTCACTACTGCATTATGATAGCACCAATAAGATATTCATTACTATTGTAGCCTTCATCTAGATCATGATCTACAAGAACAAGATCATAAATGAAGTAGCATCATGACTGCACATTGATATAGATTGAGGTAATCTTATTAGATCATTTTGAGGCACCAAGACCTTCACACTACCATTTTTTCATTATGATGAGGCTTCTTCTTATTAGACCAAAACTGAGATCACTGATCCGCGAGATCAACATCTATAGCTGTTTTGATCATAGCTCTAGTCACTTCTATTTGTAGCGCGTCAAGACTGCTTCATATTCAATTCAAGTACTTGTTAACCAGTGATACTGCAAGTATACCGAGGGTATCTATCATCATGTAGACTTGAGATAGTATATATCCATGTTACTATAATTCATTATGCTGCTACCTACGTGATCTTCATTGAGCCATGACAAGTCGAGGATGAACCAATCAGTACATCCTTATCTATTGATATGCCTAGATCACATACATTCTTTTTCTGTTTTCTTTATCTAAGGATACTTCCTTTAGAACACAAGTATGCTGAGTCTTTTAACTCAATGCGGTGACACAATATAGGGTTTATTCATTGCTATATGTATCGAG
This sequence comes from Pinus taeda, assembly GCA_000404065.3. Taxonomy (NCBI): domain Eukaryota; kingdom Viridiplantae; phylum Streptophyta; class Pinopsida; order Pinales; family Pinaceae; genus Pinus; species Pinus taeda. The sequence goes on along the minus strand of APFE031049679.1, from coordinate 16,388 downwards.
GTTGTGACTGCACCTAGAACCCAAATGAGGTGTAGTCAAACCCTACTGTGGCTTGCCTTGACATCCGAAAATTTCAGAGGTAATCAAAATCTTTCTCTTGGTGTAATTGTGGATCTGAATGTGGCTACTGTAGATCCCTTATTCTTGGCTTATCCTTGAGGATCCGCTGTTCAACTGAAGTAAGAGGATTCTTGATAACTTCCTCTTATAGATCCCTCACTTTTATAGATCTTGGAGTTTCAGAATGTGGATCTGAATTCTGAATCTTGCTTTGCCTTCAACTTTAGCTGCCTTACCTCTTCCTAAATGTTCTATATTAGCCCTTTCTTGATCTACTACCATCACTCTGATACCATGTTGAGAAATCTAAGGGCTTGCTTAAATAATGATTTATCTATCTTGATAACTGCTTGTGAAGTAATTTCATTCTTTAGACAATACAAAAAAGATATTTTTTATGTTATATATTATTAACTTCATCAACCATCTACCATGCATAATAAATAAAAGAATAGAAATACAAGATATAGGCAGCAATCAGGGAAAACCCTCTCCAAAACTAAGAGGAAAACCCATGGTAGTTCTTCTTATAGTTTCTACTCTTGAAAAAATTTCCAAGATCAATACAAAGACCCTTGAACTCAAGTGACTCCAAGATCAAGGCTAGAATCTCTTCTTACTGCTGCAACATGGATCTGAACTACTACCAACCATGAAGTATTTTTCTTCCTTCTCCCTTCCTCTCCTTCTTCCAAAATTTTCATGCTTAAGGTAGTTCACTGGCCGAGAAGATCACTTCAATACATGTATTCAAAAAGGTTGTTCTGATCCCTTCAATTAATTGTCTAGAAACCCTTATTATAGTCCTGAACCTATTGTAGGTACTGCACGTGTAAGTGAATAATTTGCTCCTATAATCCTTCTCTTGCTTCGCTATGATAGTGGATCCTTACTAGCCCAATATCTGAGCCTTTTTGGATCAGGAATCAAATCTTGTTACATAAATATTCTAGGACTGTATCCCAACCCTAATAAGAATTAGATTCTCTGTACATGTGGAGGTTTTGTGCTTTTGTAGCCCTACCAACCCTTCACTCTACTAGCTAGACTTCCTCTCACAGATTTGTCTCCAAACTAGACCCAAAAACGAGATGTCTCCTTGATGTTGAAGGCAGATTGAGTGAAGCCCAAACTTCGCACATGAGGAAAACTTCTACATCTTTGACTGCGGCTAAAGACAGTATTGACTATGGCTCCTTTCTCCTCCTTATCTTCGTACCCATGAACAATATCCTTCGCATAGAATAAGACCCAAATCATTAATGATCTGAATGCATGAGGAGAGGACTATTTATAGTGTTTGAGGCCGCATTTTCAAGATGTCATGAAGTGTCCCTTAGCTGACTTCAAGTCGACTTGATTATTCCTTTATAAATATATTTTTATGCCGAAAAATATATTTCTTCTATTGCATTCGTTTGGAGGGATAATTTAGTAGCTCTTTTGATCTTATCTTTGAGGGAGATTTTGGCACATGACTTTGAACTTGATCTTGGAGTCATACTTGTACATTTCAAGGGTAAACATTAATGACACAACCTATTACTTAGAGCTCATAATGAGAGCTACAAATACAAATACATTTTTGATCTTGAAAACCATGATTCAAATTCACAAAATACTTTGCTAGATACAATTTACATCATTTGTATTGGCTTGTGCCATTATGAAGACCAAACCTAGTTACATTTTCTTCAACAACCCCCACACAAGAGAATCCACAAGAACCTTATGAGAGCCTAATTGATAAGAATCCACAAGAACCTTCTGAAATCCCAACACAGGAGAATCCACTTTTGCAACAGATTAGTCAAGTTTGATTCACATGGATGAAATTTTTTTATTATGAGATTGGTACTCTGATATTGTGAATTTTCTTAGAGAATTTGAATTTTCCACTTGAATTTAGCAAGAATCAATGTAATATAGTGAAGTTGAAGGCTATAAAGTACTGTATTGTTAATGAAAATATGTATTGGAAGGATCATCTTAACATCCTTTGACTTTGCTTAACAGAAAATGAGACAAAAGTTATCATTAATCAATTGCATGCAGGAATTTGTGGAGGGCATTATGTTTGGAGGGCTACAGTTTACAAGAACTTAAGGGCAGGGTTTTATTGGCCTATTATGTTTGCACAAGTGGGAGCAAAGGTTAGGAGTGGTACACAGTGTCAAATGTTTGCTGGAAAGAAGAGATTAGCAACGCTTCCATTGGTTCCATTACTAGTCCAAGCACCTTTCCTTCAATGGGGATTGGATTTAATTGCTAAAATTACCCTCCATCAAGCAGTCAACACAGATGGATATTGGCTGCTACAGATTACTTTATCAAATGGGTAGAGACCATTCCAGTCAGAAATGCAACTAATATTGTTGTTATCAAATTTATTGAAGAATACATATTGTCTAGATTTGGATGCCCCGGAAAATAGTGACAGACAATGCAACAACATTCAACAATACTAAGAAGATTGAGTTATGTCAGAAATATTAGATCTTGTTGTATCATTCTACTCCATACTATCCATAGGGAAATGGAATGGCAAAGTCCTCAAATAAAAGTTTGGTTAAAGTTATAATGGAAACATTGCAGGATCATAAAAGGACTTGGGGCAGTCATCTCAATTATGCACTTTGGTCCAACAAGATTTCACCAAAAAGAACGACATGTGAATCCCCTTTTCAGATCGTTTATGGTAAAGAGCTATATTTCCCACACATTTAGATTTTCCTATCATGAAGTTTTTACAAGAGTCAAATGCAGATCCTAATGATTTCTCTCCAAGAATAAATCATATCATAGAACTAAATGAGGATAAAGGTGAAGTTCATTACAAGCTTAAGAAATATCAAAGCAAAATGAAAAGCTTGTTTGATAGGAAAGCTAGGGAAAGAGATTTCAAGGAAGGTGATTTGGTACTAAGATGGGATGCTAGAAGAGAATACAAAGGAAAACATGGAAATTTTGATAACCTCTGGTTGGGTCCTTTTAGCATTATTGAGGTTAAGGGTAATAACACTTTCATCATGCAAAATTTGGAGGGATAGTTTTCCTCATTGCCTATCAATGTGAAATACTTGAAGCACTGCATTCAGTATTGAGAGGTTTCCATTCATTCATCAGTGTATAATATTGGAGAGTTTATGTTACATGTAGTGTGTATTTGTTTCAATAGAGACCCTATTAGCCTTAGGACAAGGCACATGGATCTGTAAGTTCTCTGCAACCTGTAAGAGGAAGCAGCCCCTAGTTGGAGCCAATGTTGTAAAATACTTTATTTTTTATAAGTTAGTTTTTATTTATAAAAGAGGGTATGAAAAAATAAAGGAAAAAGGAAAATATGAAAAAAAGAAAAAGAAAAAGAAAAAGAAAAAGAAAAAAAGATGAAATAAAACCCCATCAAAAGAAAATCAAAATTTGTATAAGTGTGCTTGTTTAAATGTCACTTCATAGAAATAAAATGCATTGTAATAAATCAAGGTTTTGTGTGCAACTTGTTAACATGCCCCAACATTTTCTTGTGATTTGAATCACACAGTTTAATCTTGATCAAATCATTTAAATTTATGTTTTAGATTAGGGAATAAATTCACCAAACCATCTAATCTTGGTCGAACACTAGAAGATATGATATAATAGGATAAATTAATGGCCTAATATGCTCAAAGTTTAGCCAAAAATTGTATTAGAATAGGTTTACAAGTGAATTAGGTAAATAATGGCTACTAGTCTAAATGCGCCAAAGTTAGATTAATTTTTAATTAGGACTTAATTACCTTTAAAACAATGATTAATTTTTGTAAATAAACATTCATATGGTTTTTAGTCTAGGTCATACATGAGAAAAGTGATTTTGTCATCAAGCGCTAAAGGTCAAGAAAAAGCAATGACAATATGCTTCTGCACCCAGATCAACGATGAGGAAGCCACTTCACACCCCCTCACTATGATAAGTGATAACGACAGGTGGGGTGTGAAAAGTAGTTTTACCGCGTGGGACCACTCCTACGTGTCACGAACTCCATGCTTTGCACCCCCCTCACTCCTTACCACTTACCACCACCTCCCCTCCAAAATCCACCTTCTGGTTTCTTGCAGCTCCTGATACAGCGCCAACAGTTATTTTACTGCACCTTCTACTTCCAACCGTTGCATGTTGTGTGTCCCTATCCAATTGCCATTGATCGGTTTTTGCTATCTATTTATTCTCGTTACTGTTCTCCCTCTACATTAAATGCTCATTTTCCCAATCAATAACGACTTTCCTGTAACTGTAAATTGATCATGGCATAAATAATCCCCTTGCCTTGTTATGCTTGCTTTCCTAAACTGCTCTATCACTGTTTGATTTCATTGTTCATGTTTTGCATTCTATGCCACTGTCGAGTTTACAACCAGTAGGCATCACCTTAATGTATCTCTATTCCTTTTTCTGTTATCCTTAATTATAGCTGTCTAATCATGGCTCCTAAGAGAAAAGTTAAGCCATATGTCGGTTCTTCTTCATTACAGGAAAAACCCAAAAGCCTCTGATGCCTTAGACCTAGATCACATTCCATTGGCTGACCAATTTTTCAAAATCACAGACACAAAATGTGAATTCGACATGTTTGAATTACACAATTGTCTTAAACAGACCGATATTTACTCTGAAGATGATATAAATCTATGGGAATCCATTTTACCCCTGTACATGTTTCCTCAAACCCATTCTTTTCCTATTCTAGTCATGTGGTGCCAAGCTAAGTATAACCCTTTGCAGAGAACTCTGGTAGCTCAAAATGGAGATATTCTAATATCTATCACCCCAAAAATTATCAAAAAAATTCTTATGATCCCTAAAAATGATTCCTTTAGATTTTTCTCCACTGTAGTATTAATTGACCTATATCATAAGCTAGCATTCCCTCAAAGAGCTCAGATTTTTGAGATCTTTCTCCCAGAAGATGCTGAACTCCCTAAAAAGAATCCTCCTTATCCAGCATCCATGTTCCTTGAGAGAGCTAAACACATAAGTTCCCTGGTTTCTTGCTTATTAGGCTACCAAATAGATCAATGGGTAAATGAATCTATCCTAGGTTATCTATCCATTTTCTCTAAAGACAAAAAACTTTCCTTCATGTATAATTACAGTCAATTCTTGGTTGAAACTATGCATGAGAAATTGATGAGTATTACTACTAAAGGAGTGCTTAAATACTCCTCTGTGCTAGTACATATGTTTATTTTTCAGTAGGGAGATAGGTTGCATGTTGTTATACACAAGCAAGATGATCAACAAGTGAATCAAGTAGTCACACAGTGGACCTCATTGATTAGGGAGAACTCAACTGAGTTGAGATTTTCAGACTTCATTGATTGTTTCATTCACCCAGTTGCACAACTTCTCAACAGCTAGAACAAGAGACTAGTATATTTACAAGAAATATACAAATATTAGAGTATATGGTTGTGAATTGGCTCCATATAAATTGCCCAAATATGTTCCAATCAGAATTTTCTCTCTGGAATATACTAGGAAATGATTAATTTGGATGAACTTCATTTTATTTAAGGGAAGAGGAAATATTTGTTTAAGATAAAGTTACAGGTAGGATCATTCATTTGTAATACTAGATCAGCAAGTTTAGAAGCAGATGCAATCCTCAAATAGATGGGTTTTAAACCAAGCTTCACTTGGTCTTATGATCCATTTAGTATTATTTCAAACTTAAGGGCGAAACTCAAAACCACACCTTACAATAATACAACAAGACCAGAGATTGAGAAGTATAGAAATCAAGAATAATGGGAGGAGAATACACTTCAAGATGCAGAAGAACGGGTTTTACCTCCTTCTACTCTTCAGTATCCTACTTCTCACACCAAGTAGGACAAGAGGCCCAGAGAAGGATCTTCATCATCAACAGTTGGAGAAAATGAATTCATTCATTATCATAAGGAATCAAGGATTGAATCCAAAGGCACTACTACTACTCATGGTGAAAAGGAGCTTATCATCAGCGATTTGGATGATTCATAGGTTTCTACATGGACAAAAGAAGTTGTAATCACTACTCCATCTTCTTCTTCATCTTCACATAATTTGTTAGAAACCACCCAATATGCAGGAGAATGTGAAACAGAGGAGCCAAACATCTTCAATAATTTCCTTGAAATTAAGTAGAAGAACGAAGATTTAAAGGCAAATGTTTATGCATAGTTTTGGAAGAAGAATTTTACTTCACAACACAGGTTGTTGACAACTTTTGACAATGAAAAGGGTAATGCAAATGGAATTTCTATAAGCTAAAGTACCTTTTCCCAAGGCTTCTTCTGATTACAAGAAGAATGTATTTTCTTTTGATGCTAATCAGATATGCCCAATTGATCAAATGGACATGCATAGGAAGTTTGGTGAGATGCTTTTCTCTACCATGACCAATACTGCTATGGCATTGTCAAAACTCAAAACTACTCTGTCAAATGTGCAATCATAATTGAAGATTGAAAAGATATCATCTTTAGCTGAGGATAACGGGATCAAGTCATTAGAAGACTTAGTGATTAAAATTGGATATGACCCTACTGATGTTAAAGCTATAGAAGATATTATCAAAAATAAAAATGTAGATATTACAACATTAAGGAAACAGCTCAAACTTCCTTCTACAGAAGACCCTCAGACTGAGGAGATAACAGAAAGTGAACAACACAAGGAATAAATGCTCAAGATGATCATTGAGAATGTACAGATAAATACCATAGAGGAGGAAATTGAGAAATTGCTTAAGGAAAAAGAGCAATCTGCTCAGTTAGCCATAGCTCCCATCACAACTATTCCTATTATAGTGTCCAAAACAACAGGGGAATCAACATCAGCCACAACAAAATCTACATCAACAACAAGAGATTTGAACAAACTCTTACAGGGGCTGACTCACTAGAAACAAGTAAATGAAAGGGTTGAGAAGAAATTTAAGAATCTGGAAGTTCAAAAGATAAAAAATGACACTATGTATGTTGAAGAAATGTAGAAAACCCACAGGTTGACTAGAAGGATAGAAGAGTTGCAGAGTGAGTCATTAATGGCTCAAACCTTGGCCTAAGCCAAGGAAAGAATATGGGCAAATATTAGTCGGGCCATAACTAAAGTATGGCCCTCCATTCAAATCATTTTTGAGCAAGAGGAATTTATAAAAAGATGTCAGATAGCTATCGATGAAGTTAGGCAACTTCTTAAAGACAAACCAAGTGAAGCTACATACATGATCAAAGTTCTTAATTTAGAAACCAGGGTCGAGTTGGAGCAGATTGAGACTCTGGACATAACAAAAACCATTTTGGAGAAGGTTTTGCACAAAATGAACTTTATGACCCAGTTAGAAAATAAGTGCCAAACATTGAAGACTTTTGTTCAAAGGTTTCATTTTTAGTTTAATTTACTCAATTAGAGAGGACTGCCAGGATTAGTGGCCCCAAATGAAAGGTTGATTAGTTTGGAGGAGTACTGCCAAAAGATTTATACTATAGCAATTGATAAAGAAAGTTTTGCAAGAATAAAGGGTCATATTACAGGAAAACAAATATTAGAAGCTTTAGATTTTGACTTAACAATTAAGCATGAGATTAAACACATTTTTGTAAATAAGCCCAGTTTTGAGAAGTACACTGAGGTTGATGAAGTTTACAGGAAATTGGTAAAGATTTCTATACCAAGTGAAGACAGACGGGATGACTTGTGTGAATTTATTGAGTAACTTTCATCAACAATTGAGAGACAGCTAGGAAGCACTTTTTGGGGACCACATCATCAACAGATTCCTAAAGGATAGTACCAGCACTTAGCAGTTTTAAAATTCCTATATTTTTGTACTATTTTGTATTTTTTTTTTTTTAAATATCTAGAAGAAATTTTTGTATAAATAACTCCTCCTTCAATTTATTAAGGGTGGAACCCTTGGATGAGATTTGAGAATAGAATTGTAACCGAGCTAGAGATTTCCTTCAAGTTAATGGAAGGATTCTGAATTTGCCTATTATAGTTTGTATCCTAGTAATTTTTTCTTATGTTCTTATTTCATTATGTATTTCTTGATGTATGTAAGTCTATATGCAAAGATTTGGGTAAGATCATAATGAGTATCAGTCAGTATTAAATCCCCTGTGTTATCACTCAGGTTGTTCCCCAAAACTTGTGAGAAAAGCGAATATGACCGAGGTAACCAGTAACCAATCTTTTAGATGCAATTTCTAGTCAAACTGCATCGAGAGAGGACTCTCTCTATCTAATTTAACTTTGTTTATTTGAAGTTTTTATTCTAGTTATGATGTGCAGAGGTTTGTTTTAAATGGGTTTGGATGGTGATTTCAAACAGAGGTAGGATGCAAGTCTGAAAGAGTTTATTCCATTGGGCAATGGAGTCTATGAAGATGGACTGTTGAGTGTGTTTCTGTGATGATGGGAAATACTATAGAGCAAGATAATCAGTTTTGGAACAATATTGAAAGCTAGTGATTGATGGGATGAAAGCCAAGGGATAAAGGGCAATCAAGAATCCTTTATCATGGTAGCAGAGGGAAAGTGTGTGAATATTTTCAAGGAGCAGCGAAGAATTCCTTGACAATTTTCAGAATGAAGGAATTAGCAGAAACAAAAGCATTTAAGAATTTCTATTTATGCTAATTGTGAAGAAAACATAAATAACAACAGGAATTGAACACAGAGTGTATTTAAACAAGTTCTGGGCTATTCTTTTTCCCTGTTGTTAAGACTATGGAACATACATGAAATTTGCAAAACATAGAAAACAAAAATACACAGTTTAGAATAACTTATTGATCCAAAGAAAGACACAGGAATTCTGTAGCAGAGCTCAGACTCATCAAATCCACAATCAGAAGGTCCAACAACAATGCATTTCAACAACCTTTTTTATTCAGAAATATCAAACTTACAGCGTAGTCCAAGAGGAGAATCACCAACCCCGAATACATTCCTTGGGGAGGTATTTATAACAAAGAGATTTACAAAATATCTTGAGGATAAGATATGAAACAATAACTTAGTTTACCTACCCTGTCAGAGAAATAAATGCAGAAATAAAGGTAGGAGTTATTGTGGCTGTGCTTACTGCTTTAACTGATGAGATATTTTAGACTTTTCACCCAGGAATTCGGCTGGTAGTTATGTACTTGATTTGCCTTCCTGCGTTGTTGTCCTGATCTGTTCACCTACTCTTGATTCATCTTTAATGTGTCCTGATCTTTGCTTGAGCTCCTTTCTTCATATCTGCCACGTGTCCTGCTATTTGACCAAGTGTAAGAAGGCAGAAAGATCCAAATTACCTAGGCAAAACTTCCAGCATACTCTGCCACCACTCTTCTGTGGGAAGCTAATGCCTTTGTATTTTTACAAGTATTTCATCAGCATCAGTATACCTGTAAAAGTTAGGCTTGAATTCAAAAAGATGATTTATTTCATGTTCTATAAAAAACAAATTTTCCAATTTGTCATATAAGCTCTGTCCGGAAGGAGGTCATGTGTCTTCTGAGCTGCTGGATGATGCAGCGATCTCATTTGTTACATGCATGTTTACCCTATGAGCATACTGTTGATGTGATAATAGTTTTTGATTGCTTGTTAGTAAACTGGGTAAACCCTTCTGCTGCAAGTTTGTGAATTTTTCTGTGAAGGCATTAATATCCAGCTGCATCTCTTGACACTTCCTTTCCAAAGTCTATATAAAATTTCTCATTGTTAGTACCTTCTTTATTGTCAAAATGGTGCCTGTCCTGTAAGGATTTCTAAAGCCGCTAACTGTTCCTTAGTATTGGTATTCAAGAAATGGATGAGCCTATTGACCTGCTCAGGCATATTTCCTAATGATGCCCTGGCCCTTTGAATTTGCTCTTGTGCTCTTTCTATTAATTCAATTTGTTCATAGATTGTTTGAATTGACCGCCATTGGTCAGTAATGGATTGGCCAATCTTGATCCACAAAATCATCTTAATGTCTGCTAGAGGTTTACGTAAGGTGAGATCCTTTTCCAATGATTTCACCTTGTTCTCCAGGGTCTTTACTTCTCTAGTTTTTCTGCTACTGTTATTTTTGACTTGTCATAGCTCACCTCCAATTTGGCTAACTTTTCTTTTGCCTCTCTGAGCTCTGACATTTGAGCCTCTAGCTCTTTCACTGCCTTCATCATTTCTTCCATCTTCATGCTAGTCTCTGGCTCTGTTGTTGGTGTTGCTGTAGCATCTGTAGTTGTTTTACCTGTTGTTGATGTTGGGATGGTAGGAGGAACTGCTGTTGTACTTGTGGGGGGAATAGTGGCACTTGTTGGAGCTGCTTCAGGTGGCTGGGAGGTGGACTCTCCCTGCTTCTCTTTAATGGCCTTCTCCAATGCTTGCTCTGTTTCTGTCAATCTCTCATTCATTCTCATCAGCAGACTTACCATGTCCTCTTCCTCTTTTTGCTATGCAGCTTCTGCAGTTTGTGGATGCACTGTAATTGGCAACTTTAATTGCCTTCTGAGGGCTGCAATGTTCTCCTCCTTTTTCTTGATTATTGCTTTAATGCCCTTTGCATCCTTAGGGTTATACCCCAGCTCGATGATGATTTCTTCTAAGGACTTAATCCTATTGTCGTTAGCTAAGGAGGAAGCCTTCTCTAGTTCTAATTGGGCAGAGGTATTGTGCAATGAGTTTTGCAGTTTGTGAGCAAGCAATGCCTTATCTGCCAAGGTGGCATACACCATCTCCCCAGTTTGTTTATGTAACTCAATCTAGTCAATTGGATGAATATCCTTGGAAAAAACTTCCAGAATGGTTCTTATATAATCAACAGCTGACTGGGGTTGCTGTTTCTTGGGCTTGAAATGGCTAAGGATCATTTTCTTTTCCTGAATATCATAAGCAGCCATTAGCCTTTGTTGATTAGTAGGTGCTGTCCTCATTAGTTGATTATAAAGCTGCATCCTCACTGGATCATTTCTAGATTTTATATCAGTAAAAATTTTCTTGATATCTGAGCTTTTCTTGCTTTGATGCCTGGTGGATGAAACTTCCACGCTATGTTGCCTCTCTAGCTCTTGCTGGAATGAGCTAGCTGAGGTGCCAGGTAGTGGAGATGTTTGCTGCTTAGTTCTTCCCTGACTTCTCATAGTGCTTGTGGTATCTTCCACAAATTCCTCTTCTGAATATGGATTCAACCTCTGCCTCTTATCTCCTATTTGTTCTGATGGTCCACTGGCAGGGGCATCCTCTTCTCTGTGTCTCTTTCTGCTCTTTTCCTCATTTTGAGGAGTTTGTAGAACAGGGGCTTCGGATCCCTTTGTTTGAGCTGGGGGAGCTTTCCCTTCTCCTTGTTCATGTGTTGTAGTGGGCTGATCAATCATGGTCTGTTATTCTGCATCCATTACTTCCTTGCCCTTTGCTACTGAGCTGGCCTTTCGTTCTGCTTGCTCTGAGCTCTCAGCAAAAGATGTATCACCTCCAATGTGTTGGGGCGGCCTGAAAGGTACATGTCCAAAAGAGTCCAGGTCAAGTGTTTTCTCAAGCTCTTTCATTTCTTTTTCCAATTTCTCTTCTCCATTCATCTCTTCAAACAATGTTCCCTCTACCCACTCTTGTTGATTGGCATATTGCTGGATTTCAGTTATTGGACAGTGAACATATGCTGGCAGCTTATTTTTGACTTTCCTATAGCTTATAAAATGATTGGGGTCATATGGTGCCCAATAGAAACTCTGTTTTAGTCTGAGTTTCTACCCTAAAATCTCATCAGCTTCTAGCCAGGCTTCCCTCTGATTGAACGTGAAAGGGCCCAGTTGATTCCTTATTTTAAGTTGTACCTTTTTCTTGGCCTCAAAGAAATGGATTACCTCTACTTGGATGAATTGTCTAAAGTATTCCAGGGCAAACAACGATATTGGCACATATTTTGGCAATTTAAAGGGGCTCAACTCACAACCATATATCCGAATCACAGTGTGATTCTGGTAAAAGTACCAGTCACCTATGCTATAGCTCTTGGAGAGATGTAGAATTCTTTGCATTTCACCAGAAAGTCTGTCTCGAGGACTTGTTATCAGTAAAGAGGTGGCTGGATATATGAATAGATCAATAAATTCACAATAAGTGTAAGGAGAATAGTAGACATGGTGGAAGACTGGGGTCCAGAAGATTACAGACCTTGGCTCTCTCTTGACATCAAATTTTCTGAGGGGAACTTGAAAACTATCTAGCTGATAATAGAGCAACAAATGATATATGTACGATGTGTATTTAAACACTCTTTCTCTGTCCATGCTCATGAATTTTTCATGGATTTTATCAGCTATGTAGGTGGCAGAGGCATACTTGACAGCAGGGGGCTGTCCTGGAGAAAAGATGGATAATAGGACCAATGTGGTTTCATCTACATACTCACTGGTTTTGAATCCTAGGATGTAGGCTATCATGTTAATGATAAAATTTCCTGCTTCATTGAACCAAGTGTCCAGGTATGGAGGAGGTTCCTGTGGTTGAAAATTGGGTTTCATAAACGTTTTGCCAATTCCGGTTATCTCTACACTTGGCAATTTGGCACCTTGGTCAAGCAGAAATCCCAAGGAAAGAGGAGTCAATGGTTCAGTTGGTTTGAAATACAGCATCTCATTTATTGATTCAGGGGTGATGTAGAATAGAACTGTCCCAGAAGGAGACATCACTGCCCTTTGAGTGGGCTCATAATTGGCATGGCATTGGTGAATGAGGTCAGGAAAAACATTTACACCAGGAAGGTAGTACATGGGAATATTGGATTCCCAAATCCCAAAGATGTCAGTTTTCTTTCTATGGTTGTTCCTGATCTCACAAAAGGCCTGTAGATGAGATTTGTTACCCATTATATCATTAATCTGGAAATCCTTGTCAGCTAGGGGTAACCACTCCAGTTCTTTATGTGGGGCATTGAGAGGGGCTACATTGAGGGCTACTGGAGCAAGGGTTTCCATCTTTATAAGTTCTCAGGTGTTTTTTGAGTGAAATGTGGATTTTTACAGCAACAGTTGGCAAAAATAGAGGCCCTGGGGCTTTTTCCAGAGAATTTGCAAATTAGAGCTTTGTTTTGAATCTGGTGGGCAGAAATTGAAGAAAAAGGATGAAGCTTGAAGGATTTGTCTTGCAAGGGATGGGTAGCAATCATTTCAAGGCCTTTCCTTTAGCAATTACTGACCAAACAAATCTTGAGCTCGACTTAAATTGGAGGGATTTTGCTAAGTGGGGCGGAATTGGCAGTTTGTATAGCAAAATATGGGCGAACTAGTAGTTTCAGTGGGCAATTTTGTAGATGGAAGTCAATCAGGGATCTTGGGAGAAAGACTTAGGTGAATTCTTGCTTTTCTCAGTTAGCTGGGTGAATTGTACAGAGAGGTATGCAATGTGCAGGTTTTTGGTGGATGAGTGGTCCTGGTGGGCCTATGTGTAGCAGCAGGGTGAATTTTTGACAAGCTTCTAGGACTGCCCAAACAATTTTCACAGCGAAAAATCAAAATTAAGAGGGTTTTTCACAGAATGATGGTAAATACTTGTTTTTCACATTGCACTGGAGTTACTGGCTGGTTGGGAGATGATTTGCACAGTGGGGCGCTGAGCTATGGTGGTCGAGGTGGCAGACTATAGGTTTGCTAGTGAACTCGTCGTCATTTGCATGAAAAAGCTCAGCAAAATTACACAATGAGAATGGTAAAAAATAAATGTTTTTACGGGTTTTTTTAACAAAAATTGGCTCTTTTTGTGATGACGTCATCATGACGTAGATTTTTTGTCATGTAGCGGGGGTACGCAAGGTGACGTGGCGGATGACTTGGCGCTGAGGTGGCAACGGTGACGTGGTAGTGACGTCATCGGATGACATCAGCAGTGGGGAGGTGAGGGCGGTAAGTGGTTTAATCGCACCGCTTTTGGGGTGGCAGCAGTATTGAGCGGGGGGGTCGCGATACACGCGGGTGAGCGACGCGTGTCCTTGGTAGGGCGGCGAAACCGCCATTTTCCCGGGACATATCGTTTGGATGTTGGGGGCATCGCAATATGGTTCTGCATTGTTGGATCTAAGGGCCCCGATCCAACGAGCGACAGTGAATGGCAAGTTGCGGAGGCGCGGCATGGGGACCCACTTTAATAATTTGGCTTTGTATAATGTTTTGCGGGGTTTTATAGTGTAGTCAGCGCTGGACTGCGGCCGGTGGGTTTTTCATATAACCAAAGGTTAATATGAAACCCAAAGTTTTACGCACGCTAAGGGTTATTATAAGGTTCCAAGTGAACCTTATAATTCCCGGAAATCCTTATGATATGGCTATATTGCCAAGGGTCGGGATATTTAATTTTTTTGAGAATTTTTATGTATTTATATACTGGGGGG
>APFE031049676.1:0-12377 GCA_000404065.3 Pinus taeda | reverse complement strand
AAAATGTTTGGAATTTTATATAATGTCTCAGAACATTCAGATTTGGTTGGATACACAGATAGTGATTGGGCTGGAAGTGTTGATGATTGGAAAAGCACTTCCGGTTATGTTTTTCATATGAGTTCAGGAGCCATTTCATGGGCTTCTAAGAAGTAATTCATTGTAGCATTGTATACAGCAGAGGCTGAATATGTGGCAGCTACAGCAGCAGCATGTCAAGCAGTTTGGATGAGAAGGATGTTGAGGAGCTTAGGCCAAGAGCAGGCAAAAGCGACAGTGATTTTTTTGTGACAATAGCTCAGATATTGCATTGTCAAAGAATTCAGTGTTTCATAAGAGAACGAAACACATTGATACAAGGTTTCACTACATCAGAGAATTGGTGAACAATGGAAAAATTGTCCTAGAATATTGCAGAACTCAAGAACAGGTTGCAGACATCTTAACAAAGCCACTGGATCAGAAAAGCTATGAATTTTTGAGGAAGTGTCTGAGTATGACCGAATGTCCATCAGTTGAAATTAAAGGGGAGTGTTGAAAATGTAATTTCAACGTAGCACGCAGCCGTACCATCCCCCGAAACCACCGCAGCAAAACCACAAACCACCTTGATGCGTATCGGACCGCTTTTGCGTGAAGGCAGTTTTTGTACACAAGAGCCCGATACAATATAGTGTTGACGCATGGCTCTCCCCATACGTCATCATCTCTGACATATCAGGACATAAAGTTTAACATAAAAGTGGCTTCCAATATTCTCCTTCGCCGTCTGATGTGCTCCAGCATTCTCCACCGTTGATTGTTCAACGCTGCATACGAGGCTGCAATAAATGTTACGTGGAGTAAAGTTCGGTTAAAAAGGCCTTCCGATATTCACCTCATCCGTTCGATTCCAGGAGGGCAAATCAACGGTTGACGGGCATCACAAACCTCCATCAAATAAATATTGCGTGGAGTAAAATTAAGTTTTATTTTGACTATACTGGCATTAAAGAATTGTCATATGCGTAGGTGGATTTTTAATTTTTTTTTTACGGCATGTATGGGCGTGAATTAAAATAGGCATGGGCATAGGTAATTGTCTTAAATTTTAATATTTTTTTTACGGGAGTATGGTCATATACGCAATGTAATTTTTTTTTGTTGTTGTGGTTGCATACGCATAGTATGTTTATGTGTTGTTGACCATTCTGTAAGTGAAACAAAAAAAAAGAACGCACAGCAGTGCAGGAGAAGAGGTGAATGAAGAAAACCAGGGGGAAGCTTGTATCAGAAAAACCATGAATTGTTTCACACAACAGTGAAAAGGGAACAGTAAGTTTTGGTGAATTCGTAGTTTTTCACACAGCAGTGTGTTGATAATTTTATTTCTTTTACAGTAGTAAATCCTTGTAATCTTTGTTTTCACACAGCAGTGAATGTAAATGAAATTTTTACACACAGTGGTGTAAAATTTCAAAGGAGACAGAATAATTTTGTTGAAATGTCTTGGTGAATCCCTCTGAGTGGAAGAGGATGAATAGAAATTTTTTTGGTGGTGCAATACTTTGTTCTAAGTAATTTGTTTTAAAGTTCCCTGTGCACAAAAGATCATGTGGAGTAAAGGAAAGAGAGCATTGCCTCTATGTGCTTGAATTCTGTGTTTTTGGGATTTTTCCTAAAATATCTCCAACAGGAAGGCGCTGCGTTTACTGCGTCAGTGATCATCAGGTAACTGCCAAAACCATCTTTGGCAACAAGGACGTGCGCTTGTCTAGATGATTGTAAGTGCCTTCGGTCGTCGGCTGATAACCATCCTGGAAAACCATCTCTCTCGATCAGACTAGTGAGAGTCCAACTCCTCCTCTCTTTCCGAACTCAACAGATGGTGATTTTTGAAGCTGGAAAGCTTGTACATGCAAAGCAAATTGCTTGTTAATTCTGACACATTAACAGCTGTGGACGACATGAGAGCTTTTATATTACTGCTGTCTGTTAAATTGAAGTCACAAAAACCATTCAAGAAGGTTTCCTGGTTCGTCAAAGCAACGCTCAGCAAAATTTGGGATATCTTTCTTGACTGAATTGTTGCTTAAACAAACGTTGAGACTGTCCAACGTATCTCGGAAAAGCTCAACACAATCTTGCCATGCCGCCCGTTCTCTTTCATTCATCTTATCAATGTCTAGACTCATGGACAATTCGTAAGCATGTTATGCCTCTTCCATGCTCTCTGTCAAGGCTAAACTTATCAAAATATCGTGTGATGCTGTGTCGGAGCCACGATATGATGCCAAAGACGACACACGTGGGTGGCGAAATCTTGTCTGACTACAGACCGACTTTACTAAATTAGAAAACACTTTCCTACCTTGCGGGTCGTCTTGGACTTCACTGGAAGTAACCGGAGTTCCCATTGACACACCAACGATGTCAAGGAGCAGCATAATTGAAGTCACCGCAGGAAGGATGGACCATTTTTCCGAGTTTTGAGCCTTCCGTTCTTCGTGGCAGTAGACTCGAACGTTGCTCCTTACAAAACTCGTCATGTGGACGCTAAGTCAAGAACTTTCAGACCGATTGACCCTAGGAAGTACTGAAATAAATTCCAGCCAAATAACTCGAATATGTGGCCACTTCAGAACGGCTCAGCTTTGTTCGGTGCGAATGAACTCTTCAAGGAGTGCTCTTATAGCATTGCAATTTTCGGTTATGTGGCTAACATTAATTTAGCGTTATTCTCTTCTAGGGTTGCAATTTTATCATTATTGTGTGGTTCACACATCAAATCCGCAGATTATTCTTGCCCGAAGACTGATTGTCAGCTTTGATCGTTGACACTGCAACTAAACTCGCATTGGATTTCAACATTGATTTTTGTTACGAGCCGTTCTCTATAATCTCCCACATCACCTCTCTATCGGAGTCCTTTTTTATTAAGGTAATGCACGTTATCCGTAAGGTACAAGATACGTGAATCACTGTAATAAAAAAGGACTAGTTCGCACTTAACAGTTAGATAGAAATCTAGACGGTAAAAGTCACAAATTAGGGAGATTCCACGCCGTAGCTCATCCTTTTGATGTGCCTCGTTTCATTCGGCAAGTGGGTTAGTTTTGTAATTTGTTTGTAGGTAGAGCGAAATATTGGGAAGTCTTCCCGAAAAAATTGAATGTAGTGTAGATTTTGAAATTAGTTTTTTTTTTTTTTTTTAACCTTTTTCAAACGGTTTAAAAAAGGCCAATTTTGTAAATTTGGGAAATAGGTTGTACAAGAACTAAGAACTAGGAGTTGTTGAAAATATAATTTCAACTACCTTGTAGTTAAAAACTGGAGCCATTTATGGCACCGCCTTTTCACGGACAGTGGTATTCTTCCAAGTGGCAGTGATATAATCACCATCTGATGCGTGTCCTCAGTACATTTTCAAAACAGCTTTTCATTAGAGCATAAAGTTCGGTATGAAGAGGCCGTGCAATATTGATTGCAGCCGTTTGATTGAAAGTTTGGTTTGGAGCCGTTCAATGGAAGTCAACAACTGAATGTACAGTCCTACAACACCATGGAGTTGACGTGAAGTTTTTGTTTTGACCGTCAGGTTTATCAGTAAAGCATTAATGAATATTTACTATGGTTGTAATTGTAGGTGAAATGTTTTTAATTTTAATGTTTTTTTATGCATGGGAGTATGGGCAAAGTAAAGGGATGTAAGTTCTTTCTTGTTGTGGTATATGTAATGTTTTTGTGTTTTATTTGTGTATGTAATGTAAGTGAAAAAAAACGCAACAACGTCCAAGGAAGAAGTTAAACATAAATACACACAGCAGTGTGAATGTAAGAGCTGTAGATTGAAATGCAAAAGAGAACGCATTGGCGTGAGTGAAAATGTGAGTTTTTTTTGTTGAGTAAAAATAAAAAGGAATTCGCAGTAGCGAATGAAAGTTTTTTTTGTGTTGAAATGAAATATGTAGCAGAGTAAATGAAATAAGAAATTTTCTCTACAACGGTAAATGTAAGAAATATTTTACACACAGCAGTGTAAAATATCCAGAAGAGACAGTATTTTTTTTATGGAACTGGAAGTTTTTGGTGAATCCCTCTCTTAAGAGGAAGATCCTTTTTGTATCAGCATTCTGGTTAATGAATACAAAGGTTTTTATGTGTGTGAAAAACTCTGTTCTCCAGCAAACAATTTCATTTTGCTTCCCTGTGCAAAAACAGAGCATTTTCTCTGTTCAAGTTATTTTGTTTTGGAATCATCAGAAATTCCCAACATGGTATCATAGCTTGTCCAAGCTTTTTGAAGGTGTCAAAGAAGTTGAAGGAAGGGTTTCTTGCTGCAGCAGCTTCTCCAGCAGAGTGAAGACTCAATCAAAAATCCAAGGTATTTCTCAAGTTTTTTTTTTGTTGAAGACAATCAATGATTTTAAATACACAGTCAAGTATTTGAAACATAGTTAAGAGTGCAAGATAGGTTGGCTCCAGCACCAGCACTAGCATGGGCATGGGTATCTTTAATACTCAGCTCCCACAGTTTAATGAGAAAAACTATGACTATTGGGCAATAACCATGAAAGATTTGCTTGCCTCACAAGATTTATGGGAATTTGTTCACGATGGATTTGAAGAACCAGCAGATGAAGATGAGTTTAATAGGTTAACTCAGGCAGAAAAAGATCTGTTGAAGAGCTATAAGAAGGACTCAAAAGCCCTCTATTTTTTGTATCAAGTAGTGCATGAGAGTGTGTTTTCAAGGATAGCAGCAGCAAAGACATCCAAAGAAGCATGGCAAACTCTCAAGATAGCCTATCAAGGCATGGAGAAAGTGAAGACAGAAAAACTACAGTTGCTGAGGAGAGATTTTGAGAATCTTTGCATGAAGGAGTCAGACAATATTGACTCATTCTTCACACAAGTGATTGGTCTGGTCATACAAATAAGGTCTCATGGAGAGATTCTTGAAGAAAGAGGATTGTGGAGAAACTATTGAGGGTCCTACCCTCAAAGTTCGATGTGATTGTCACCACCATAGAAGAGACAAAGGATCTCACAAACTTCACAGTGGATGAACTACATGCATCACTGGTAACACATGAGCAGAGATTGAGTAGAAATGAAAACTCATCTCTAGAGCATGCCTTCAAGACCCAGATGTCCTTTGAAAGAGGAAGAAGTCAAAGCAGAGGAAACAAGAGAGGAAGAGGCAAAAGCCAAAACAGAGGTGGAAGAAACAGTCCAGCAAATGCACAAGGAAGAGGCAGCAATCCAAATCAGAACCAAGGCCAAGGCAGTAGCCAACAAAGTGGACAACATCATGCTCAAGGACAAAGGTATGAAAAATTCAATGTAAAATGTTATTATTGTAAAAAATATGGGCATTATACAAATGAATGTAGGAAGAAGTAGTATGATATGACTAATAGAACTAGTGCAAATTTCACTAGAGAAAATATCAGCCAAAATAATTTGTTTTTAGCTTGTAATGTGGCTGAAGAAAAGAGTGAAGATATATGGTTCCTAGACTCCGGTTGTAGCAACCATATGACAGGAAACATAGCCCTATTTTCTATGTTAGATCAAAATGTGAAGTCACAAGTCATATTAGGGACTGATAATAAAGTTTCTATTATGGGAAAAGGAGAGGTAAATGTATTAACAAAGAAAGGTGAAAAGAAAACCGTAGCAGATGTTTATTATGTTCCTGAAATGAAATGCAATCTCTTAAGTATTGGACAACTTGTTCAAAAGGGTTATAATGTTTTCTTTGTGAATGATGTATGCACCATCATGGATAGAGCACCCATCAAACAATGTATTGCTGAAGTGAAGATGACAAGGAACATGATGTTCCCTCTCAGAATGAAGGCATATTTGAAAAATAAAGAAGTAATAGCAACAGCGACTCAAGAGGCTTTCCAAAGTGAACCAAAGGATGAAAATTGGTTGTGGCACTTGAGATTTGGACATCTCAACTTTGGAGGTCTTAATTTGTTGAGCAGAAAAGGAATGGTAAGAGGATTACCATTGATAGAGAAACCAAACAGCCTTTCTGAATGTTGTATCTCGGGGAAACAACACAGAGAAAGTTTTCCATCAGGGAAAAGTGTAAGGGCAAAAGCACCATTAGAAATTGTCCGCTCAGATTTATGTGAACCGATGCAAACGCCATCACTTACAGGCAGCCACTTCATATTAACATTCATTGATGACTTTACAAGAAAAACTTGGGTTTATTTTCTTAAGAGCAAAAGGGAAGTGTTTGAAAGATTTTGCAATTTCAAGGCACTTGTAGAAAACCAAAGCGGGCTGCATATTAAAGTCCTAAGAACTGATAGAGGAGGTGAGTATATTTCCAAATAATTTCTACATTTTTGTAGAGAAAATGGAATCCATAAGCAGTTTACCACTAGGTACACTCCATAGCAAAATGGAGTTGCCGAAAGGAAGAATAGGACAATCATGGATATGGCGATGAGTATGTTAAAGGTAAAGCATTTGCGAAACTATTATTGGGATGAAGCTGTACATTGTTTAGCATACATTTTGAATAGATTCCCTACAAAAGCAGTTATGAACAGAGTGTCGGAAGAAGCATGGAGTGGGAGAAAGCAAGGAGTCACCCACATGAAAGTTTTTGGATGTGTGGCCTATGCACACATTCTAGATCAGCGAAGGAAGAAGTTGGATAGCAAAGACGAGAAATGTATTTTCATTGGATACAGTGAGGAATCCAAAACTTACAGGTTGTATAACCCATCCACCAAGAAGCTCATTGTGAGTAGAGATGTTCAGTTCATTGAGGAGGAAGCTTGGGATGGAAGCATAGAGAAGACAGTGAATGTTAAAAGCTCTTTATCACATGATGTAGATGATGAGGAGATCGTTGAAATACATCCCCAAACAACAACACCAATACAAGGATAGCAAGGGACACCCTTGAGGAGAAATGAAAGTGCTTCTACAAGCACACCACAAGGAGGAAATTCAAGTGCTTCATCAAGCACTTGTACACCAAATGAAAGAGGTAAAAAGTTTAGAAATCTAAGTGATATTTATGAACAAGAGGCAACAAATGAAGGTATGAATTCTTTTTTTGCGTTATATTGTCATGTTTATGACCCTGTTCATTTCGAAGAAGTAATTAAGGATAGGAAATGGATAGAAGCTATGGATGAGGAGATCAATGCCATAGAAAGAAACAAGACATGAGAATTAGTTGAACTACCAAAAGGAAAGGAAGTCATTGAAGTTAAATGGGTCTACAAGACTAAGAGTAATGCTGAAGACAAAATAGAAAGACATAAGGCAAGACTGGTTGTCAAAGGATATAAGCAATAGTATGGGAGAGACTATGAGGAAACTTTTGCACCAGTTGCTAGAATGGAAACCGTGAGAGCAATGATGTCTATAGCAGCACAAAACAAGTGGAAAGTTTACCAAATGTGAAGTCAGCGTTCCTAAATGGAGTGTTAAAGGAAGAGGTTTACATTGAACAACCTCTAGGCTATGAAAAGAAAGGCCAAGAACACAAAGTGTGCAGATTGAAGAAAGCTCTTTATGGGTTGAAGCAAGCACGAAGAGCATAGTACAGTAGGATAGATTCCTATCTACTGGAAAATGGTTTTGCAAAGTGTGAGGGAGAACCCACCTTCTACATCAAAGAAAAGGATGGTAAAATACTAATTGTTGTGTTATATGTTGATGATGTTATTTTCAGAGGTAATGATGATTATCTTACTAAAAATTTCAAAGCAGTCATGAAAGAAGAATTTGAAATCACTGACATGGGTTTGCTGAGATATTTCTTAGGAATAGAAGTAGCACAAAGTGGAAATGAGATTTTTATCTCATAAGCAAAATATGTTAATGAAGTGTTGGAAAGATTTAATATACAAGAGAGCAAGGCAACAATCACTCCCACAGTGATGGGATTAAAACTCAGGAAAGAGGATAGCAGCAAGGATTTTGATCCTAGGTTATCCAAAAGCATAGTTGGCAGCCTTATGTATTTGACTGCAACTAGGCCGGATATAATGTATGTTGTTAGTTTAATTTCCAGATTCATTGAGAGGCCAAAAGAAGCACATTGGAAGGTAGCAAAAAGAATTTTGAGGTATGTCAAAGGTACTAAAAGGTTTGGCATTTTATATACTACTTCAGAATGCTCAGATTTAATTGGACACACTGATAGTGATTGGGCTGAAAGTGTAGATGATTGGAAAAGCACATTCGGTTATGTCTTTCACATGGGTTCAGGATTTATTTCATGGGCTTCCAAAAAACAGCCTATTGTAGCATTGTCTACAACAGAAGCTGAATATGTGGCAGCTACAATAACAACATGTCAAGTAGTTTGGATGAGAAGGATGTTAAGGAGCTTATGCTAAGAGAAAGTAAAAGGAACTGTGATTTTTTGTGACTATAGCTCAGCTATTGCATTATCCAAGAATTCGATGTTTCATAAGAGAACGAAACACATTGACACAAGGCTTCATTACATCAGGAAATGGGTAAGCAATGGAGAAATTGTTTTAAAACATTGCAGAACTCAGGAGCAGGTTGCAGACATTCTGACCAAGCCATTGGAACGAAAAAGCTTTGAATTTTTTAGGAAATGTCTGGATATGACTGATAACCTAGCAGTTGAAATTAAAGGGAAGTGTTGAAAATATAATTTCAACTACTGTACAGCTAAAAACCGCTGAGCCATTTGTCGCATTGCCTTTTCACGGACAGAGGTATTCACTGGAGGGGCGATAAAATCACCATCTGACGCGTCCTCAGTACATTTTCAAAACAACGTTTCATCGGAGCATAAAGTTCGGTATGAAGAGTCCGCGCGATATTGATTGCAGTCGTTTGATTGAAAGCTTGGTTTTGAGTGGTTCCATGGAAGTCAACAACTGAATGTACAAGCCTGCAACACCATGGAGTTGACGTGAAGTTTTTGTTTTGACTGCCAGGTTTATAGTAAAGCATTAATGAATATTTACTATGGTCGTAATTATAGGTGAAATGTTTTTAATTTTAATGTTTTTTTATCCGTGGGAGTATGGGCACAAGTAAATGGATGTAAGTTCTTTCTTGTTGTGGTATATGTAATGTTTTTGTGTTTTATTTGCTTATGTAATGTAAGTGAAAAAAAATGCAGCAACGTACAAGCAAGAAGTGAAACAGAAATACACAGAGGAGTGTGAATGTAAGAGTTGTAGATTGAAATGCACAGGAGCACGCAGTAGTGTGAGTGAAAATGTAATTTTTTTTTTGTTGAGTAAAAACAAAAGGGAATTAGCAGCAGCAAATGAAAGTTTTTTTTGTGTTGAAATGAAATATGCAGCGGAGCAAATGAAACAAGAAGTTTTTTTACAGCAGTAAATGTAAATGTAAATGTAAGAATTTTTTTTTACACACAGTGGTGTAAAATTTCCAGAAGAGAGAGTAATTTTTTTTATGCAACTGTAAGTTCTTGGTGAATCCATTTGTTAAGAGGAAGATCCTTTTGTATCAGCATTCTGGTTAATGAATACAAAAGTTTTTGTGTGTGAAAAACTCTATTCTCCAGCAAACAATTTCATTTTGCTTCCCTGTACAAAAACAGAACATTTTCTCTGTCCAAGTTATTTTGTTTTGGAATCATCAAAAATTTCAACCAAGAATAAATTCTACTTTTATTCATCAAATGAAAAATATTCCAAAAAACTATAATTAATGGAAAAATCCACTTTAAACAAATTAATAATAAAGCTGAATCTTTTACTTGCAAATACGTTTGTAAAAGATTATCCTTTGATGAAGTTTTTATCCCTTTCATATCAGCCTAGGTATATGATTCCCAAGAAGTAATCCTTATGATACATCATTGTATCTTTAAAACAAAGAAGTGATTCCAAAAAAATAAAACCTAACTACACATCCTTGTATCTTCGAAACGAAATCAGTCGTGTTTAGAAATGCATTACTGCGTGGCTATGAGAAATGGTTAAGGCCATAGTAGACTACTCAACGGATGCGCTGGAGTAGATAAAAGGAGGTTTAAATCGATTTCTTTTTGTAGGGAACTCAGTTTCTAGGAACAAAATGAATCTAGATAGGGATCGAAGCTTGGGGAAAAGCATTGATCAGTCTCTTCGATATTGGAAGGTTGACGAGCATATACGTACCTTGTCTACCATTGGAAAGAGATTGGATGATAACCCAAGAGTAGGTTTTGGTGTCTTATTGTTCAAAGTTTTATGTAATTGGATGAATTTATGTAGGTTGAAAGGTTTTTGGAAGGGGAATTTGTGTACGTATTAAAGGATATTGGAAGTAAGCTAAAATTGATTTAGGGTTTTTAATTACGTCATTATTAGAGTTTAGACAAAAATATATTTATTTTAGGAGGAAATGTTTGAAAAAGTGTGCAAAGAAAGTAGACTAAGGTCTTTTAATGTAATTATAAGGTTTTTTTTGTTGTTTCATCCTGTGTTTAGATTTTTTTTTATGCATGGAAACTTTTATGCCAGGACAATCTTTTATGATTTATAAAATTTTGTTTTTGTTGAAAATGTTTCTTTTAGTTGTGTGTTTATATCTTTTTTATGCCTGCAAACTTTTATGGAAGAAAAATCTCTTATGATTTATAAGATTTTGTATTCGCTCTTTTTGGGGTTTCTAAAAGTAATATGCTGTAGCTGAAATTTGTTTTTAAAAGTAATATCATGTAAATGAAGTTGACCAGTTTATGTAATTGCGTTGGGATTTAAATGCTGAACTTGAAGGCGAGGGTTGTCCATATCTTGTTTTGACGAGACAATGACAATATTTCAAGATTAAGTTTTGCATATGAAATGCCCAGAGAATTATCAAATATGTAAAGTTACAATCCTTTTGTACAGAAAAAATGCGCCGAAGCTTCGAATTATCGTGTGCCTTATTAAACCCTTACAATGTAAATGATTAGAGTAGACTTAGGCATCACCAGTGACATAAAGCGAACAAAACACAATTTACGTATCACCAGCAGTGATCAAATTCGAATGGCAGGTCTTAATTTCATTTAGAAGGACACACATCTAGGTCACACTTCTATAATGAAAAGCATGAAAAAAAAAAGCAATTCAATTGAAAATAGTAAATTATTTTCAAATTTTTATTTTTTATTTTTTCACAAACAAAAAGATACTACTATGTCAAACGCTGCATTAGTAAATGAATTACTCTTACACGTGTGATTGAGAAATGTAACCACATAAGATCATATTGCAGAGGCCTTGAACTCAGCCACAATTTAACCAACTATAGGGACAAAATCATAGTTGGAAAACTGCATATGAGTACAAAAAATAAACATATATACATAATTACATATTAATGAAATTGAAATAAAAATAAAAATAGGAAGAAACAAAAATACTTATATTAAAAATATATGGAAGGTCTCATTTATAAAATTAAAAATAAATTCTAGCTTATATAGGAAGTATCAGTGTAATTATAGCTTATAAACTTCAAATTTGACCAAATCACTATTCTATTGTCTATTAAAACTCTTTTGGAAAGCTGAGACTTCCAATATTTGCACATCTGAAATGATTGGAACTACAGTCCTTGTACTTGGCTACAAAATTGATTTAAGATAGCTTTTTCTTTCAGTTATAAAACTTTTACAGTGGTGGTCCTCCAACTTAACATATCTTGTGCAATATCCTGCAATGATTACATTCAATATGTGTTAGAAAAATTTCACATACAAACTTGAAAAATATGGTTATGCTTTCATTTACAAAATGCAAATGGTATAAAACTAAAAAAATTCACTTACCAAAATGGTTCATTCAAGTGCTCGATAGAGTAAGACAATGATGGTAATAAACACTGAAACTTACTAGTTCTTTCAATTTATTTTCATAGTGGAAGAGGTTTTCCAGTTTTCATCTCTTTCCATTCATCATAAATAGCATTCAAATCTACCTCATTTAGAGCATGAGGTGCACTGAGAGAGATAAACATTAACATATCCAATGTTTTTAAAGAAAGCCTTGACCTATCCTCATTTTTTATCCGATTTAATTTTGAAAAACCTCTTTCACAAACTGTTGTACTAGCCATAATAACAAGAATTGCTTGCCATAGTTGCATTAAGCATGGAAATCCTTCAAATCATTCAATTTCACCTCCACATAGATCCCATGCTCCAAACATATGCTTTTTTGGGTAAGATTTATACATAGTACATATAAATTCATCCATTTCACCCATACATTTAATGTTGTCCACAAAAAGCAAGCCTCCAACACTAAATTTTTCACATAAACATGTCAACCATCTTCTTGTTTGAGGGTCTCTGTCATCCATATCCTCATAATAATTACGAGGACTAAAAAACTTAGCTGCATTAAAAATAGGTAAATCTGTGA
>APFE031049672.1:279340-306648 GCA_000404065.3 Pinus taeda | reverse complement strand
CTTAGGGGGAGCATAACCCTTTGCCCTTGATGTCAAAGGGGGAGAATGAAGCTGAAGTTTTGAGGTTGCCATCAAGTCCAAAGGGGGATATTGTTGGCATTATGGCTAAAAGTGTTGTCCTTGATGGCAACCCATTCAGGTGGTAGATCACAGTACTTCAAGTCAGTAGCAGAGATTGATGATCAGCTATCAAATATTGAAGAAAATAAGGGGTGCGCAGGTACACCTTACATAAGGTGTGTACACGCAGGTCGGTGTTACATAAAGTGCATACATACCCGCAGTTATCCCGTTCAGGAGGTGCATACCCCCAGTGCACTCATTTCAAGGCAAAGAAAAGCACACGTGGGGTTTCTTATGTTTTACTCTTGGTTTTTAGCCGACGGTTTTGGATTATTATGGTGTCGGCCCATGGTATTAATCCATGATTTAAGGAAGAGCTTTACTATATAAAGCAAAGGAGATCATTTGGCTTAAGTATGTTTTTTGGTTGAATATCTTATGAGGGTAAGATCTGGTCTAGATCTAAATAAGGCGAATCTACTGATGGATTAAGATCTCTTCGACGCATGTTCAGATCTGTAGATATGACTGTCTGGGTTCTTTCTGAAGTCTTGAAATCATCTATGCCCGAAGGTACGCAGGTACAGTGAGAGAAAAGTGCGTACATACGCAGGAACGAAGCGTTTCAGGTGCGCCCGTACGCAGGCACAGAAGGGTTTCAGGTACGGAGGACCGCAGGCAGTTCAATGGACTCAGAGCGAGGTACGCAGGCTAGCAGTTGAGCAGGATGCGTACGTAAGCAGGCGAGCAGTTGAGCAGGGTGCGTACTTTAAGCAGGCAAGCAGTTGAGCAGGGTGAGTACTGTAAGCAGGCAAGTAGTTGAGTAGGGTGCTTACGTAAGCAGGCGAGCAGTTAAGCAGGTGATTGGGTGATTCAGAAGGTTGTTTGATTAGGAGCTTCAATGTGGTTATTGGGTCCAGTATGAAAATTGGATGAAATGTGGCCTTTCAGATTATGTGTTGTGCTTCAGTGTATCCAGTATGAAAATTGATGAAACGTGGTACCCGGAGGAGAGAAGATTGTAGGTCAGCACCTACGTACTAGTATCTAAGCTAGTACAAGAGCTAAAGGAAATCTTTGGAGCATTGTAGCAGGTAGTAGCCTGCGTACTAGTAAATGGATCGGCTATTACAAGAGCAAAGGGGGTTGTAGCTCCCGTAATGGTATAAGGCTGCACCAGTACAAAATATTGTAAAAGGATTTTCTTATTAAGAAGAAGATTGAGATGACTTGCAGCAGGTGGTTTTCTCCCGCATTGGGTTTCCACCTTATATCATGGTGCTCATGTGTGCGCCTTATGTGTGATGATCTATTCTATGTTACTGCATCTGTTAACTGATAATATGGTTACTAATGTTCTAACGCACTCATTGAAGATCAATTAACTTAATCATAAGAAGTTGTGGAAGTAGCATATATGAATTTGGTTATGGAAATGAAAAAGTTCTATTAATGTGATAATACTGATTCACCCCCCCCCCTCTCAATATTATTTCCAACAGCCGGGACTCCTACACCAAACGGTCTGAGGTCTAGTTGGGACTTCTTACCGAGGAGATCCCCTGACATGTTGGTGGGTCCAGCACTGTCAACACAAACATAATATTAACTTGTTTTGTCTTATTAAGTTGTCTAGTTAACTCTACCTAATTTTGTCTTACATGTGTATAAGCGATATTGTAATATTTTTTGTAATTAATTGGAAGTGCAATTCCAAGTGTCAGTTGTGGAATGTGAAGAGTAATTTTGAAATGAAGTTCAAGGGTCATGGTTGAAGGAAGTCAAATAGTCATGAGGGATGTCAAAGAGTTACAAAGGGAGATTAATAGTCACCTGTTTTATTATAAATATACCCTCATTAGTCATGTAAAAGGCTTTTAGCTTTGGAGATTTTAGGCTTGGCTTCTTTGTAGCGTAGAGGGAGTATCTTTCTTTAGAGGAGTAGGTGTTGGCTTCATGTTCCACTATTGGGACTAGTGGTTCATCATTTTCATATGTATGCTTTGGACTTTCACTTTAATAAAAGCTCAGAGCTGACACGTTTTCATGCATATGTTGTGAATATAGTAGGACTATTCTTATTATGTTTGAAATATATGGTATTTAATTTATGCTGAAGCTTATGAACTATTTTTTTTGCATTAGTATGAATCTTGTTTAATGTGTGTTGTCGTATATTTCCATCATGGTTTACTTGTGAACTATTTTGCAGGCTAACTTGTTATGCCTTTTATGCTTGTCTGTTCCTTTCAAGTTATGTACTATCACAGTATTCTAAGGGACTCACTCACTTTCCCTTCATTGTGTTATAACCTTTCATGCATTGCACTTGACCCTTTGCAAAGTTATACACTTATTTCACCAAAGTCAAGTATATCATTCTATTTGTTATCATAGCCAAGGTATAACACTAAAACCCACTATTCCGATAATAGGGTCATATTTTGGATATCACTCCTATTCCAAATGGTGTGAGATCTAATTGGGACTTCATATTAGGGAAACCCCCTGAATGTTGGTAGGTCCAACACCGTCAACATTTATGGTGCTAGAAGGAGGGTCATATGACAAGTTGAACCCTTCAAGTTTGTTTGAACTTTCCATATATTTTAATGGATTCTTCCAATATCTTAACCCCAACATGCTTTTCTAGAACTACAAATATGAAAGTGACCAAGGAGATAATTAATGACTTTCCAAATATGAAGTTCAATGGCAAGCATGGAACAACCATCCTTGAGCACACCACTCGCTTTCTTGATTTTTTCACCCATCATGATATTCATTGTGAGGATACTTTTTGTAGGTTATTCATTGTCACGTTCAAAGTGCACGTTAAGGGATGGTGTTACACATTTCCAACCACTTCTGTTCTCTCTTTCGAACATATTTTCAAGGATATTTATTGTGCCTTTGTTAGGTATGATCATAATATTTTTTATAGAAAAAATCATGCATCTAAGAAAATAACCTAATGAATCTCTTAATGATTTTCACGATCGCTTCATTCATTTATATTATGAATTTTCTAAAGATGATATTGATTGGAATTTCATGAAAGATAATTTTGAATTTCTTATTCATATTTTGATGAATCCAACAGAATTTGAATCTTCTGAAAGTCTCCTAACATATACTAGTTATGAAGCACTTAAATATACGAAAAAGGAAGTTGTTTTTCCAAGCAACTCTTCAGATTTTTCTCATCAAACAACTCGATTTACACAGGGTGAGGTTGGAGACATCAGATTCCATCCATCGATCAACCACCATCTTTTCCCATCCCACATATTCAAAATTTAAATGCAATTTTGGATTGTGGATCTGATGTTTCTAGTGATGATCCTTCTCCTCATCCTCCATCCATTGGTTCCTTTCATCGTCCTAATTGTGAGTTCTTATATCCACTTGTTTCAATCGTTTCTTCTGATGTTCATGAGGATCAAGTTCAAGACAAAGTTAGTGTTGTTTAGAAAAGTTGTGATAACATTTACAATGGTTATGTTATATTAAATTTATGAACAAGAATTTGCGATACAAGTTGATGTTTCTCCTTTCTCCCCCCCCGTCACTATCTTAACACCTTCCATGATTTTTTCATACTTATTGTATCTTTCGAAGAATCAGTTTCTAACTATGTTAATTCTGATCACACTAAAGACTCGTTGAATGTTAGTTTTACATCTGAAATTGGAGAGGGAAAATATTCTCTTCCCAAACTTTCTCATCCATCATGCAATCATTGTGAAAAAACAAAGAGTGGAATTTTCTATTTTCAATATCCCCTTCTCTATTATTCATCAGATCATGAGGATCTTTTTCTTCCTGATAATAGTTATCGTGATATATTCATCGAGTCATCTAGTCATGACTTTGCATTTTATAATTTGGATTTTACTAAGCCACCCATTTTCGATGATTCTACCCTCTAATGTCTTGGAAATATCGTAAGTTATCGATACACTTCAGCCCACATTGATGGTTATGTCGGGTTCTTGGAGTCTTGATGCTAGTTCTAATCATGATTATCATAGTGCTTTATCTCTCAAGAATCATCATCAGATGATTGCTCAATTTTGGAATCAATATTTTTCACATCCTCTATATGTTTTTCATGATCCTATCACTCAATTGTTGGGGGAGTCATACCTAGAAATACCATTAGCGAAATACAATTTTTTCACTTTCTTTACTTTTTCCAAGTTTGGAATTTCAGAAGAAGGATTTTGTATGTCATAGTGTTTCAATGTGTGTGAACACCATCATGCATCCATAGAATGTTACACATATTATTCCTTGATTTTTTTTTCTACTTACTCTTTTAGTCTTCGAACATTGTAGCATGTTGCGACTTATCTTTCTTTTATGGTTTGATTCTTGAACATCTTTCTTGGTGTTGATACCCTCACCTATATAAGTTAGTATATGCTTCGATGGTTACACTGTAAGGTTCATTTTACTTGATCCTAGACTATTCTTGGCTAGTTTAGAAGTAGGGGTAGTTTTTTTTTCTTTAATTTTATTTGGTTTTAATTTCCTTTCTTCCTTTCTCCTTTCCTTCTTTTCCACTAAAAATATATTCCATATGAGATAGTGTTTGGTTTCCAAAGTAAGCATGGTGCAGTTCAAGTGGAAATGGTGCTACTATCAATGCTTGGTTATTTCTTTATTTTGTCTCTTTTCTTGGGCCTCACACGTTTTAGCCAA
The DNA here is from genome assembly GCA_000404065.3 of Pinus taeda. Lineage (NCBI taxonomy): Eukaryota > Viridiplantae > Streptophyta > Pinopsida > Pinales > Pinaceae > Pinus > Pinus taeda. The sequence goes on along the minus strand of APFE031049672.1, from coordinate 301,878 downwards.
TGATACCCTAATGTAAAATACTTTCTTTCTCAGAGAGAACTATAGTGTAATCACGATGGTTGAGTCTATAACTAGTGCCACCTACTCTAATTGGTTTTAATGATTGGTTGGTTTTTCCTTGTCAACTAAGTCAAGTAGAGTAAGGAGGGGAGGAAACTTTGATAATTGAACTATATTTCAGAGGTATATAAATTTCCTTCTCTGAAGGGACAATCTCCTCTACTCCCAATAAGTCGGGATCCCTCTTCCGCCCCATGAAATCAGTATGTGTCAATGAATAGTTCTATCAATAAAATGAAAAAAATAAATAAAGGGCGAAATAAGAGAAAGGCTTCCTGCACGGGGAGGTGAAGCAAGAAACTTTGTCAAGGTACTGTCTAGGCTCGCTGATAGCTGAGGAAGGTTTGTGTCCCTGAAGTGACTCCATCGGGCTACTGTCTAAGCTTGCTTACAATGGAGCAATGCCAAAGATGAAAACCAAGACTCTGACAATCCTTTTTTACTTGTGTATCTATACACTCTGCATCCCCAATTGAAACAACTGAGTTTGACTTGTCTTTGTTAGTGTGTCACCGATGAAGAGAATCGTAGGAATTATATATTTAAATCAAGCTAAGTAAAGAAGCCATGGTGATCAATGAAATGAAAAATACGTCCTGAAGAGTTAGAACTATTTTACATGAGTTAAGACCCATAAAGAGAGTTGGAGTTATACCAGTGTGTTGCCAAGTATTGTAGCTGCTACAACTACCCTCCAAAATTTTTCCCATGCTTAGGTTTTGGAACCTCCCCTCTTCCCAAAGGAGCTCATCAATCATTGGCTTCAATTATTCATGTTATGTTAAATGCTTATCCTTTCATGCAATGCTTGTGATGTCTTGTTTTAAACCTAATCTAAACCTTTTCAAGCACAAGCCATATTCTATCTTAATATTGCAACATTCTTGGTCTTCCCTTTAGAAACTATGAAATCCTAGAAGGAAAGCTAACCTTGAGGATATGAACTATGCAATCATGAGAAGAAAGCTTACCTTGAGCTTAGAAACTACAAAATCTTGGAGGGTAGCCCAACCTTGATCTCGGAAACTATGCAAAACTATCCTTCCCCTTAGAAACTGCACAATTCACTAAGGTAAGGAATTTCCCAAGCCCTTGATCTTGGGAATTGTGAAGTCTCCTTTGCTAATTTGAAAAATTAGTTTCCCAAAAAAGAATATTTGACATCCCTAAAAAATAGGAGATGCCCAATTATTGTCCGGTATGTCCACTAAGCTGCTAATTATGAATTTCAGATAAGTGGCACTTTTCCCTTGATTTTAGGCATGTGCATCAAAAACCCTAACCTACCTCAATATATTTAATAGACACCCATAGATCTCATTTTCACACTTGATCTTTGAGCTCTAGATTTCCCAAGGAGATCAAAAAACTTTCGGTTGAGTTTGCAGCATTTTATCATGTAAATTTCGCACTTGTCTCTTTTTGTCGCTTTTTGTTGTCTCACTTCTATGAGTGTCATTTTTATTTTTCCTTTTCATAGTTGTAGGTGTGTTATCTTATATTATCTTTTACAAGTGTTGGTTCCTTCCATAATTTTCTTTTTACAAGTGTCACATCAACTTCTTGTTTTTACCCATTAGTGGTCATCGTTTCGGCAACTCCCTATGCATGCTTGTTTTTCTTTTTGTGCGTTGATATTCTATACTTGATTTTCACTTATCTAGATTTCCCTATTCAGGTCTAAACTTTTACTTTCACTATCACTTAGATCTGTCACTTTCCCATCCTCTTCCCAGGAAGATCTTCCCCTTACTTGGATAGAAGTTTCCATGACCAATTGTGCATTCCACAACTCCAAGGCTCAAGTCTCATGCTTGGCCCCAAACACTATGCAATTCACATTCCATGGCTTGAGAAACTGTGCATTTTGCATCTCTAGGGCTCAAGGATCACCCTTGGCCACTGAGATTGTGCGATGCACATTTCATGAGGCCAGACTCTTCCCTAAGTCTAGGAAATAAACAATTTTTCCTCTCAGTCTTGTGGTTGTTTCCTTAATCTTTCTTTGTGAGTAATTTTTCTTAAGATAATTTATGTTTTCCATGAGTGCATTTTTCTCCTACAAGTACTGTAGTTTTTCAGCATCTCTCTTGATCAAGTATTGTCACTATGGCTCCCAAAAGATCTGTCTCAAAGGACACTATAGAAAGAAACACTGAGGAGGTAATTGAGAGTACTCTAGTGAACTTTCTAGTTTTCTCAAACACTTAGTTGTTTATAAAGAAAGAGTCATACATTACATGAGAGAAGGTGAATAAGGCATTCTCAGCAAAAGGTTTTAAAGAATGTCTTTAAGGCCAACAGGTTTACATCAATGTCCAAAGGTTAGGATTACACAAGATTGTATGCAGGTACCCATGTTTTCCATGTGAAAACATTCTCAGCTAGAAACTGTCCCATATGGATAAAAATACTATGACTTTTAGAAATTCCAATGGAAAAAGGCTTACCTATTTCTTGGTACATGATTACCAGCTTATGCATAATTTTTCGATGTGAGAATCACTCATGGATTCCCACTTTTATGACCAACTTCCTCACCACAAAGGGTATCATCAAAAGTTGGGTGAAAGAGCCTTCCAAATTCTTCCAAACACCAAGAAACACTTACAAGACCAAATCCCTAAGGAAGGATTATCATTACTTGATAGTCTTATGTTGTCAGATCAATGGCCAAAGAAATACAGAGACCTTTTCTGAAGGTTTGGCACTCTTGCTTAATCAGGTTGTGAATGAAGGAAAACCATTCAATTGGTCAGATTTTCTTGCTCAACAATTGACAATTCATGTGAATACTACTAAGAACCCTCCCAAGGGTAAGAAAGACATATTCTACATGTTTTCTTACTTATTGGATGAAATATGTGCTCATAATTCATTTCCTAGCATGAATTGAACTTGGTCACCAAGATAAACTGTCATGCACATTTACTGCAAGATGCTTTCGGAGTGCACTTACAAAGGAGTAATTAAAAAGTTGAATGATCACCTCCTCATTCCATTGTATAGATTAATATTTAAGGAAGATCCACCTTTCACATCCCATGGGGAAATGGAAGTAGTGTAATCATTAGCAAATTGGTTTGCCTCACTGGATGGCACTTTCCTCAGAGCGTTTGGTGGTTAGAAGTCTCCACATGTTCTGTCGAGGTATGCCACTAACAAGTTGGTCATGCAAGAATTTTTTTATCATCTTTCCATAGGGTTATCAGGAGTTTTTCACAATATGAAGAAGTCACATTAGCCCGTTCTTCCTTTGAAAATTAGATTGTATGAGATCAAGAATTGGAAGTTTGCAAACACCAAAGGAAAGGAGATAGAGAAATTTGCATTCAGTTGCTTAGACTTCAATCTATATGATCATAGGAATGTTTTCATATAAAATTGTGTGAGGATTCATTTCCAATGGACAAGCAGGAAACCTTACATGCCCAAGGAGGAAGAGATGAATAATTGTTACAATGCCTCCAACTACCGCAAACTAGTCATCTTGGTAAGAACATGATGGGTTACTCCTCAGAAATAAGTCACTCCAGAGGCAGATTCAATAGAAAGGTGCAACCCACTATGCAAAAACGGTAAGAGGAAAGTTGCACATAGTCTAGTGGAAGAGTAGTGCCACAAGATGAAATCATATCCAATCATCCTGAAAGTGGCCATAGCAGTAGAAAAGAGGAGGAAATAGAGGAAATAGTAGGAAGAAGAGATGAAGCATAGGGTAGAACAAGAGTAGAAAATATTATAAGAAGAAAGGAAGAAACAAGAAGAAGAAGAAAGCTAGATAATATCATAAGAAGAAGCAACACGGAAAGAGACTGAAGAACAAGAGAATAATCAACTACTAGAAGAGGAGAACGAATAGTTGTAGGAGAAGAAACTTGCTTAAGAAACCAAAGAACTGACTGTGATTCAAGACATGGAAGTGAAACCAAAGCCGCTAAACCAAGATGTGGATCTTATGTCGAGCACTTAGTAGGTCACCATTAGTCTCCCCCTCCTACGGTAGTAGAGCAAGCTCCAAGTGAAGAAGAAGAAATTGTTCCTCTTAATGATGGTCTTGTCATGGATATGTACAATCTAACTTACAATGAGCTTCAGAAGAATATTGTACAAGAGATAAATAAACATTATCCAAGTGATATTACATCTCGTGCATTCATTAGAGAAAGGGTGATTGTAATAGATACAAGGAGAAATCCAAAAGCCATTTCTAAAGCTAACTTGTCCTTCGCAGGTGATACCAAGTAAAATATGCAGTATCTCATGGTCGAGGATAGACAAATGGCAAAGAACTTGTAGGATCCAAGGAAACAAATTGATTAGATCCAAGTAGAGGTCTAGAAAGAAACTCCTACACAAGTATATCTAGAAGAACTTAAGGTAGCCATACTTGGTGAAGTATTAGCATTGGGAGAAACCATGTGAAACCTTTATAAGGAGCTTGTCACAGTGCATAAAGTAGTTGTATGCTTGCACAACATGCAACATAAGTGAAAACATAATGTTAAATCCATCAAGTTTTTCCATACAACCATCGTTGTCCTACATGAGTGGTCAATGGAATAGAAACAAGAACCATACGAATTGTAAAAGAAAACAAGGCAACCGAAAAAGTTGGAGAAAGCACAAGTTTGAATGATTATCTAGAGTAACAAACAACTCAACTCATTCATCAGAAACATTCAATCCTCATATGCATGATATTATAATAGCATGGATTTTATCGTGAAATCATACACGATCCCTTCAGTTGGCTCACCCATCGGAGCCAAGTATAGGAATCAAGTTAGGCAGGAGGTTGAAGAATAATTAGAACAACTCAGGAAGATCACTACCAAGGAAGATTCAGAGGTGAACATGAACAATATGCAAAAGCACATCTGTGGCCCTATCCATATCAACACCATGTTGCTTATCCTGAAGAAGGAAATTCAGACTCAATCTAAATTAGTCTACCTAGATGAAATGGAGGCTAGAGTCCATTTCCAGCTTGATCCCATCACATAGTTTGGGTAATTCATCACACAATACAAATCTTGGCACCACTATATGAGCGAGAAACTACAAGTTGAAGTGGCTGAGCTAGAGTTTCCCTAAATTCAAGCTTAACTTGTTTTAGCTTATTATGTTATGTATTTGACTCTACCCTATTTTTTATTACATGTGCATGATCAATATTGTAATGTTTTTTTGTAATTAATTGTAAGTGATATTCCAAATGTCAATTATGGAATGTGAAGAGTCATTTTGTAATGAATTATAAAGGTCATGGTTGAAGGAAGTCAAACAGTATTGAGGGAAGTTAAAGAGTCACAAAGGGAGATGAATAGTCACCCCTTTTGGCTTAGGAGCAGAAGCTTGGGAGTTTTGATCCTTGTCTTATCCGTAGCATAGAGGGAGTATCTTTCTTTGGAGGAGCAGGTGTTGGCTTCATGTTCCATTATTGGGACTAATGGTTTGTCAATTGTATATGTATGCTTGGAACTTTCAATTTAATAAAATCTCAGAGCCAACACATGTTCATGCATATGTTGTGAATATAGTAGGACTATTCATGTTATGTTTGTAATATATTTTATTTCATTTATGCTAATGCTTATGAAATATTTCATTTGAATTAGTATGAATCTTGTTGAATGTGTGTTGTTTTATATTTCCAATGTGGTTAGCTTGTGAACTATTTTGTAGGCTAACTTGCTACGTGTTTTATGCTTGTGTGTTTCTTTCAAGTTGTGTACTATTACAGGATTCTAAGGGGCTCACTCACTTTCCATTTGTCGTGTTAGAACCTTTCATGCATTGTACTTGACCCTTCACAAAACTATACACTTGTTTCACCAAAGTCACATACATCATTCTATGTGTTATTGCAGCCAAGGCATAACACTAAAACCCACTATTTCGACAACCGGGCTATATTCGGGATAGGGCTTCTATTCCAAACAATGTGAGGTCATATTAGGACTTCATATGAGTTAGACCCCTTGAATGTTGGCAAGTCCAACATTGTCAACAAGTTGGTAGTCAATTCTCACTTTCATTAGTGAGTATTATGGATTGTTCATAGGTGCAACAGAGGTTTTATTGTCTTTTATCCTAATCAATATTAAAATGTCATTACCACAATTTTGCAACAGACTTTGTTACTTCCTACTCTTCCATGCGGTTATAAACATGCATCATGTATTTCATGCCAAAAATAGTCTACTCATATATCGTTATGTAGATTGCTAGAATCATACCTGAGCTAATGCCCACTAGTGTTATACGTCGATTTATTTTCCTCTTACCAATTCCCAAAAGGCACCACTGCTTCAACCTTCAACACTGACACCACTTGTAACATTCCTCGGTAACCTCACGTGAAAATGTATGGAGTTAGAATTTTTTCACAATTTACCCATGGGTAACTATCCAAATTACTATTCTAGATTCCTCATTAACCATTAGATAGAATCTTGATCATTATATAGAGTAACTTTAGTAAAGGAATAGTAAATTACATAACCATTAACAACCACAGTTGTAGCATATTAACATAAACTTTCTGACGTAACCTTGGATTATTTTCATGATTCCTTTAACTAGATTACTTAATCACATACTTGATATTATAAACATCAATGCATGCAAGGAATCCACATCATAAAAGTAGCAAAATAGGCATCCACATCATTAGAGATTGATATACGCTAGAAACCTTGTAGGGTGAAAACCAACAAATGGTTAATTTAATTATTAAATGCTCGTGAGGGAGTTCACCCTTCACTCAGTGGTTATAAGGGAGTCCATCCCTTGACCATTGTTATAAAATATTACAAAGAATATAATCTAAAAAACAACATAAATCTTTATAAGCTATTACAATCATCATGACATCATTTACTTGCAAACCCTTTAGAATTGTGTCATTAAGGCTTGGTTCTTCCCATCAGAGGATTATCCTATAGCTAACATTCCTTTAATGTACATATACCACTAACTTATTTCCGGCCAGAACCGTAAAAATAATCCATATTTATATGTCGCAGCCTTTTCTTGCAGTTGCTACTATCAACAAATATCATGATTAAATCAAGTATTAATCAAACCATTTCATAAATCTATACTAGTGGTGTTTCACCATCTATTCATGTACATTCATGAAATAAAAACAAAATATCTTAACATGCTTCCTTTAACAACACTGCATATGCATTATTAATAAGAATATAACCATAAATGCATGTTTATAAACAAATACCACATTAACTAATATTCCCCTCGCATAAGCACACATTCTTGCAAAGAAAATCATTACAACTGTATACAAAATCCTTTAAAGGAAACTGCCACGTTAGTTATGATATTTTTGCATGCAAATTACAAAAAAATTATCAAAATAACTATCCCTTCACCTATTGCATTTGGTGGATGAAAATACATAAAGAAAGCTAACACAATGAATGTTGTTTCTATGCATGCAAATGCATATACTTTCCAAGACAATATTTTCCAATGTAAGCTAACACATCATGTTGTTGTTTCCCACATGTGAAGGTATATTCTTTCCAAATGAAATCTAAAAAAAATCTTCCATGCATATACATCTTATTCCAAAAGAAACTAACATAATAGTTATGATAGCATAAAAGTAATCACATATAATTTTTCTAAAGAAATCTAGCTCAATAGTTCTTCTATCTTTGCAAACAACATATCTCTATAACACAATGGCTATTCTTTGTGCATGCAAGAGCTTATCATAATAGCCCTTCTTTAATATATGCAACACATATTCCCTTCTCTAGAATTCTACCATCCTTAGCGATTATTTTCATGTAAACAAATACATACTTATTTTTCAAAAGGAAGTTAATATAACCTCATTTCTCTCTCTTTCTAAATGCAAGTTTATCTTTCTTCCCTTTCAAGAAATTATCATAGATAACCATCTTTTATGAATAAAAATAAGGAAAAAATAAAAAGGTTAACTTAACCTTTTATTCACCTAACTCAAGAAATTGACACAATTCATCTAGCCAGACAATCTTTTCAAGAGATTATTTTTTTCAAGAAAATTAACATACTAACTTTCTTATCTACATGCGTAAAAGTATTTTATATATCACAATGACTACCATTTTGTGCATGCAACATGCGTTTTTTTCTAACACAATCGCCTTTACCTCAATGCACATAATCTTTTCAAAAAACAATCATGTGTTCTTGTTCTTGTATGAACAAGATTCATATGCACCTTTCAAGAAAACAATATTTATTTTTCATCAATTCATGCACAAAACTCTTATGCAATATTTCTGCACTCAAAGCCTTACAGTCTTTAAATAAAAAACATGGGTAACATATGAATACATATTCATGAAAACCCTTTCAAGAAAATTAATCTAGTTAACCTTTCTCTTTTCTTTTTCACCACCCGTGATATTTTATCGCGAATTATCGTATTTAATCTATTTTAATTTTCGAGAAAAATAACCTAAATAACATGGAAACTATATTTTCCTACCTAAAATAAACTGAAATAATAATTTTTGAGAAAGAGAAGGGTTACTTTTCTTTTCAATTACAGTGCATTTTCTAAAATGTCGTCCACGAGTTGCATACCTGCAACCTTGCTCGAGTTGGTATTCAAGCATGCGAGGTGAACGGTGCTCGTACAAAACCAAAAGACATCAGATGAAGAGAGTTGATTTCTTATAGGCCTCATGAGGGTCTCACCTTTATAAAGGTTGTATGTTTTTTTATAATAGCTTACAAAACTCTCTGTAATGTGAAGGGTATGCTACATAGTTATCACAAAACAACTCACCGGCCTCTTCGATTTTTACAAACAACACCATTCAAGGAATCAGATGTATGGATGGACAATTTCATGCAATCTTCAATGAATACTTTGATATAAGCTTCCTCTTCCAATAGAAATCAATCCATTTTTAATGATAGCTTACTCTCTCCCCACATCACTGGACACATTACCTTTTTTTATGTCCACCCATACATGAAACATTTTCTTGGTTCGTTTCAATTACTTACCAACTAATCAAAATGGTTTTGATGGAAAATTGTTTTGTTAAACATGGTAAAATAATATTTCCATCGTGAATGATAATGTGAATAAACTGGCATAGGTATATTGAATTTCTATGAATTATCTCTGGCTAATTTTATAACCAAATATATTCCATTCAAACTCATAAAACATTTTAAAATATTAAAATGATGGCAAATGACATATGAATTTTCTTTTTATTAGTCTCTCCCTCGCATCAAGGTGCGTTGATTTTCAAATATTTTGTCAATGTTTTGAAATTTATTCGAAGTTTTGATAAAATGCTTAATAATTTTATTATTCCCTAAATTCAAAAGTAATTTTCTAATTTTCTGTAAAGGTTATTCTTTTTATTGGATAATATTTGATGGGACATAATTCCCGTGGTGTAGGACGATTTATTTTTGTTATTTGTCAGTGCGTGACAAATAATTTTAAAAATAAAAAAAAGGCTAATTTTGTGAGTGGCTATTTCGCAAGTGAGTATTCTGACACTGACATTGACACTAACACAGTTATGCTATTTGTTTTCCCAATGATGTCAGAAATAACATGGTTGTAGTTCCTTTACACAAAGAAGAGAGAAAACAAGAACGAAATTCCAATTAATATTAGTGGAACTTTCCTAGTACAAAGCTTTCTTCACCCACATCTCCAATAAAAGAAAAGATGATTCTTAGATTGTATACATCCCAAATTTTAAATTTTATGTAAACCATAGACAAAAATTTAGCCTTCACCTTTACGAGAGAGAAATAAATAGCACCCATGGGATAAATCCGTTATTTCACTCTATATGTTGCGAACAACTAAATAGTGGCTTGTTCTATGCCTGCTCCGTCGCTTGGATCAAATGAAATATCGACAAGTTTACAATAGGCATCACTCAAAAAATGTGCTAAATTTCTCAAATCATTTTACATTAAATTTTCATTTCAAAAATTATGAAAAAAACTTCCGCACAAAATACTTCTGCACGCTATTTTTAATATGAACTTCTGCCTATACATTGATGCCATGATTGATAACAGAAAATTTGTTAAATTTATTGAAAGGTGGATATATTATAATTGGCATAGCTTAAATAATACAGAAAGAAACTGTGAAACAAATTGCCTTGATATGAGTTCACCCAATTTGGAAAAACCATCTGGCTAGTAGGATAATTACTGCAAGTAGGTGAGAACAACACTTCAACTTTTTCTAACAAAGGATCTGAATTTATATATTAATTTGAAAAGTTCAACTAAATAATCGAAACACGTGGCATTTCGAATTTCCCAGCACAGTTATGACAGATGGCACATTGTGCATTTCCACATAGTAATATGTATGTTCATAAGTGATATTTATGTTGCTTTTATAGAACGAGCCTTCGTTGGAACTTATATTGAAATACACAACTATAGCATGTCAACAGTGCGTGGAGAGATGGTCGAGTCACTAATTTTTCTTATTAAATATTCCTCTTTTGAAACACGACCATTGATTTCATATGGAGGGGAATACCCTCCTGAATGCTTGGACAAAGAATCAGTGTTCCCATATAGCTACTACAAGGGGTGATTCATTTATTTCTAACTCTAATACAACAAATATCTTATTTCTCCATCATCTAAACTTCTATCATCTCTATCAATCGTTGCATAACTATGTGACCCAATCTTGTCTAGTTTCCTTTCTTATCGATCTTCTATCCCGAAAAATCATTCCCCTGGCTAAGAGATGAACGAAATGTCCTAGGATATGTAGTATTTAGATATTCACCATTTTTCATATCAGATTCAAAATAATCCGCTAACCCACTTTTACAAGATCTAGAATCTATGGGTTTTGGTACTCCACCAACGTCTACTGCAACTCATTTCTCTACATAATAACCAACAAATCCATTAACAATTTACTTGTTGGTCATAATATAATTCTTGAATGAAGAACAAATTATCTAAAGAGAGGAGAATGGTTGAAGGTAAACCTTTCTCCATATCCACTTCAGCATAGATTCATACATAGGAAAGCATGCCTTCACCAGGGTTTGCGCGTTCAATATATTTACCTAAGGAATTCCCAATATAGTTGAATGTTTCATCATTCCAACAATGCAGAGGAAGGAAGGGGAGCTTCGCCCAAATAGGAACTGCTAAAGGCACATCATTCTTTGGATAAAAATCTAGACACCATTAATGTAAGTACAAACCTTGGGTGCCCATGAAGTAGGGACAGTTGTGGAAATTGAGATCTCAATTTGCCTTGTGTTTGAAAAGGAAGGTAAAGAAAATTTGGCCACAGAGAGAAGTCAAAACTGGCATGAGATGAGAAACCTATAGTTTTAATCAATCCAAGAGTTAAGTGATTTCGAGGAGGAAAAGATGCCCACAAATTGTCATATTAACCCCCTTTCAAATAGCTTGATAGAAATTGGTTGGAATTGGGCCATATGGACTGAGATGTTTGGTATTTCATCCAACTTCTTGACAAACCTAGAGTGTTTGGTTTGAGGGTTCAATGAACTTCCTATTATCAATGCATTAAAGGTTGCAATGTCAGGGGTCTAGAAGCTCTAGAACTTGAGGCCAACAAAGGTTGCATAAAATGGTTGAGGTTTAGAAAAGTAGAAGCAAAGGCATGTGAAAAGGAGAGAAAAAAATCTTGACATCAATATTCTTAATAAATAATATTTTTATCATTTAATTTCAAGACATATATTACTTCCTTCATAAAACATATCTAATAATAAGTTATACTCTCAATGCAATAATTACCATTGGATTAGTTCCATTTAAATCCACTATGTCATCAAATTTCTTAATAAATAATTTTTATCATTTCATTCCATGTCATTGTTAATTTCTTCATAGTCAATAACTAATAATAATCTAATTTTAAAGTTCTCAGTCAACCCAAACCCCAAATATGTCTAAAACACCTTGTTGTGGAAAAAAACCCTTATATATATATATATTATATAATTACATTGAAGTTAAATTTATATATGAACATCTCTCCATATCAATTATAACACATATTCACTTTCAATTCATTCATTACTAATATTTTATTAATTATTATAAAAAATATTAAATTTTAAAAATATTAATAATTTTTAAAATAGTCATTGCAACTTAAACTTTAATATAAATGTTTTTCTTTATTCCTAAAATTAATCATCAAACAAATACATCCATTTTAACTAAATCGTTAAGATATACACAATTATGTTTGATGTTTTCTTATACAAATTAGTTTTTATCAATTTTAATAGGATTTCATATTATTGTTTCGTTCAAATATACACGATTATGTTTGATGTTTATTTATACAATCAATTTTTATCCATTTTAAAAGAAAACTTTGAATATGGTTATTTGCTAATATTTATAATGGTACTTATTAAAAGTATAAATAAATAAAATAAAAATAATTAAAGTGGTTTTTTTGTTTAAATATAAAAAATAAATTAAAAAAAACATTATTGAAAAGAAAATATTTTCCAAACTTTAAATACATTAAAACCAATGAGACATAAATCGTGTCTTACTTAACATAAATTTAAGGGTTGAATTTATTATTATTTTTTTAATTTTATAAAAATAAATTAATATTTTACTTTTTTATTTAAAATTAAAAATTGATTTTTTTTATATATATTATTATATATTTTTCTAAAGAGGATATGTGTTCTCCCACTTTAATATGATGTCAACTCAAATGAAAGGGGTTGCAATTCTTACTATACTTAGCACATTGCATGCACTGCAACTACTTCATCAATAATAGTACCAAGTCTGACACAAGGTTAAGCATCATTTTAATATTGTATGCTACATAGAGAGGTACAGGAGGACTCAACAAGAGAATTATATCAGATTAAAAGAGTTGAAGCAAAAAAAGATGATAGTGTAGACCACATGCAAGCCATTCTAGCCAAAAGATTAGCTAACATCTCATTCTTCTTGAATGAGGGTGGTGACCAGCTAACATAGATGCCTCAAGATTATACTTTTTTTTGTACAAAGCTAGTAGTATTTTTTTTCCTTCTCATATCAACATATGTGAAGGTCTTGCTAAACAGCCTTATTTTTATAAGTTTCTATTTACTATATGCTCTAGTTAAATAAGGCTTTAATGATCTCAAAACTTTGAACTTATTTAATTACCCTTCTAATAAATTAGTATCCTAATTTTTTTTTCCTATTTAATTCTCATTGACTTAATACAAAGTTCCTTATTTCTCTATATAAACTTCATTTAAAATTCTATATAAATAATATTTTATAATTTTATTTAGTTTCTAATTGCTTCTAGCATAATGTATAGTAATTATATTATTATATCATATTATATTTTATTATATTACATATTATAATTTTTTAAATAAAAAAAGTAAAAATTAAAAAAACAATTAAAATATAAAGGAATCTTTTAAAAATTAAACTTTATTTCACATTGTATTATTATTAAAAATTAAAAATTAATTATTAAAAATTTACCAACATTCCGAATGTTTCTCATGAATTATCATTTCAATTAAAAAGATATTTTAACTTAAACTTTATATAGATATACTTTTCTTTAAATTGAAAAAAAAAAATCTAAAATTTTGAACTTAAATTTTAATTTATTATTTTATTTTAGGTTGTATTAATATAATTAAAAATAATAAATTACTGTTTACCTTAGGTTGAAATTAAATATATTAAAAAAATTATACAAATTGGTTTTCTATATGGTTTTATATGAATTATTTCTAGTTAATTCTACAACAAAATGTATTTCATTCAAACTCTTTAAAAAATATTTTAAAAGATTAAAATGACGGTGAACGGAATAAGAATTTTCTTTTTATTAATCCATGTCTCGTGTTATAGTGCGTTGAACTTTCAATCGAGTTTTTTGCGATTTTATCTAAAGTTTCAAGAAAATGTTTAATATTTTTATTTTTTCGTAAATTCAAAAATAAATTTTTAATTTTTTAGAAATGTTATTTCTAATTTTCGATTGGATGAGCGAGTTTTGATGGGACATAATTCCGCTAGTGGAGGGTGTTTTATTTTTGGTATTTGTCAATGCCTCACAAATAATTTTAAAACAAAAACGCTAATTTTTTGAGTGGCTATTTTGTGGGCGAGTGCTCTAATAGTCACACTCACACTTGCAGAGTTATGCTACTCGTCTACCCAATGATAAAAGAACTGATGTAGATATAGGTCGTTTACGTAGACAGGGAAGGGGGGGTTGGGGGGTGCTAGACGAGAACAAATCTCAAATTAATATTATTAGTGGAGCTTTCCTTGGGTGAAACTTTCTTCACTCGCATCTCCAATGAAAGAAACGATGATTTTAAGATAGTATACATTCGAAATTTTATGTAAATCATAGATTGAAAATTTAGCCTTCACCTTCACTAGAGAGAGCAATATATAACAAGGCGTGGAATACTTCGTTATTTCACTCTATATGTTGCAAACAATCGAATGATGACTTCTCCTATGCCTATTACCATACTTGCATCAAACTCAATATTGAAAAAAATATGCTAAAATTTTCAAAGCCTTTTACATTAAACTTTCCTTTCAAAAATTATGAAAAGATCAATAAACCATACAATAATGGATTATCTTTGTAAATGTTTTTAACCATAAATGACAAAGAAAAGACAAAACATATTCTTAACATAAATTAAAAGCATGATAAACATAATATCAAATGCATTATATTAATATAATGTTATCAATAATAAACCTACCTGATGAGTTGTTAGCTAGGTCTATTGTGCGAAATAACAAAATAATATTAGGGACGCACAAAAGATCAGAGAAGATGGAAATTAAGGAGCACAAAACTATTCAACCTCTGAAAAGTCAAATAGCTTAGCCTTCCAAATTTTTGTTTCCAGATGAAGAAGACGGTATTTGGACCATGGAGTTTGATGGTGCATTGGGGAAAGAAGTTGGGATTGGCATGTGGATTCATGGTCCATTGCATCATTCATGTAAAATTCCACGCAATGAAAGAATGATTTCTTATAAGTTTGCCTTTGATTGCTCAAATAATGAGGCAGAATACGAAGCATTATTGTCGCCCTTAAAATTCTGAAAAAGTTTGGAGCAAAGAAAATTTCAGTTTATGGCGACTCCAACTTGGTAATTAAACAAGTGAAAGGGGAATACCAAGCCAAGCATCCAAGAATGACAGCTTATCACAATGTTGTTCTTGATATTCTTAAAACTTTTTCAAAATATACTTTGTCTTTGATTCCTATAACTCAGAATAATATTTCTGATTCTCTTGCTACAACAGCTAGTATGGTGACGATTCCCATTCACTCCAATAAGAAGTATTCAATTCATATTAAACACCGCCCAACTGTCCCTGACAATTTGAGATATTGGTAGGTGTTTTGGGATGACAAACAGATCAATAATGTTCTACAGATGGAAGATGAATTCCCGAATTCCCATATTGATGATGCATCTCATGAGAATGATCCAAAAATTGAAGCAATCTAGATTGAAATATTGTAGCTAAAGACAATAACATTCCAAGAGGTCTCGTACCTTTGGAAGAGTTATTTGATCATGATGTTGTTGCTAAAAATCCTACTATGGTTCCCACAGAGAAAGGTGTTGAGGATGTGAACATTAGTACAATAGACAAGCCTAAGATGGTCAAATTTTCAAAGTCTCTATCTCCTGATATGAAAAGTAAGTACAATGCTTTGATGGCAGAAGTTTATAATGTATTTTCTTGGGACTATTCAGATTTGAAGGTGTATGATAAGAACATCATTCAACACACTATATCGGTTAAGCCTGATCAAAAGCCATTCTGCTAGAAGTTGAGGGGGATTAATCCTAAGTTGCTACCATCCATCGAAAAAGAGAAAAATAGGCTTTATAAATCTGGTATTATAGCTCCTATTCAATCTTCTGAATGGATGTTCAATCTTGTGTCAGTGAGAAAGAAGACCGGGGAGATTCGTCTTTGCATTGATTTCATAAATTTAAACAAAGTATCCTTGAAGGATAATTATCCCCTGTCGAAGATTGATCATATTCTCTAGAGGGTAGTTGGGTCTTCCAGGATGTCATTGCTTGATGGATATTCAGGGTACAATCAAATTCTGGTACATAAGGATGATCAGTTGAAAACAACTTTCACAACACCATGGGGTACATTCATGTACGGCAAGATGCCATTTGGATTAAAGAATGCAGGAGCGACTTTTCAGCGGACTATGGACATAGATTTCGCCAATGAAAAGGATGTATTTATGGTTATTTATTTAGATGATCTCACATTTTTTTCTAAATCTGATGAAGACCATTTACTTCATCTAATAATTGTCTTTCAAAAATGCAGAAAATTTGGTATATCACTTAATCCAAAAAATATCTTATTTTCCGTGGAAGAAGGCAAGCTGTTGGGGCATATCCAAGGATGGCATTCATATTGACCCTGGAAGAGTTGAAGCCATTCATCAATTAGATTCCCAAGGAACAAAAAAGAAATTCAATCATTTAATGGGAAAATCAACATTTTGAGGAGATTCATCCCCAACCTCGTTGAAAATTTGAGAGAAATGACAGACATGATGAAAAAGGATAGCGACGTAAGATGGTCTGTAGATGCCAAGAAGTCTTTCAATGCAGTCAAATTTGCATTATCTACTGCTCCTACTTTAATTAGTCCTGATTATACTTTAGATTTCATCATGTTTTCATTCGCTTCTGAGCATATGTTAGCAGTTGTCCTAATGCAAAAGAAAGATCAGAAAAATGAATAACCTATAGCATTTTTCAGTCAAACAATAAGGGATGCAGCACTGAAATACAATATAATTGAAAAACGGGCTTTGGCTTTGGTGAAAGCACTCAAATATTTCCAAGTATACATTATGCATTCTCACACCATAGCTTATGTTGCGACAATAGTAGTAAAATAAGTTCTTATGCAGATAGATCCAGAGGAGAGGTGGGGAAAATGGATCACAACAATGTTAGAATATGATTTGGAGATAAAGCCGAAAAATATCATCAAGGGACAAGCTTTGGCCAAGCTCATGGCTGAATCTAATTTGCATTCATTATATATCAATCTGATTGCTGCTCTTTCTTAAGAAGTAGAAGATTCACAGTTACAGGTTTCTTACATGTTCACTTCATCTCTATGGTACTCCAACATATTTTATGTATTGCAGAATTTAAATCCTCCACGGGAAGTGCCCAAAGGTAAAAGTAGATCCTTAAAGTTGAAAGCTTAAAAATATTGTATTCTTGATGATGTTTTATTTTGGAAGGATTCGGGTGGTGTGCTGCTGAATTATCTAGTTGAATATGAAGAAAAGGATGTAATGAGAGATTTCCACAAAGGAGATTGTGGTGGCCACCTTTTTTGGAAAACTACAACAAACAAAATTTTGAGAGCTGGTTTTTGTTGGCCTACTCTTTTTTTTCTGATGTATAGAAAATAAAGATGAACTATCATGAATGTCAAATTTTTCAGGGAAAAAGAAAAATATTACCATTACCATTGTAGCCCATTTTAGTCATGACTCCTTTCCAGTAATGGGGTCTTGATTTTATTAGGGAAATTCATCCTTCATCGTCTACACAACACAAATGGATCCTAACAGTCGTGGATTATTTTACAAAATGTATTGAAGCAATCCCAACCAGGTAAGCTACTAATTTTGTTATCATTCAGTTTATTGAATCTAATATCTTGTCTAGATTTGACTGCCCGCAGAAGATAATCACCGATAATTTTGTTGCTTTCAAGTCCAGGAAGTTGGTGGAGTTTTGTGAGAAGTATCATATTTTATTAGGGAATTCTACTTCTTATCACCCACAAGGGAATGTCTTGTTGAATCTTCCAACAATTCTCTGATCAACATCATTAAGAAAGTTCGCGAGGTCAATAAAAATAACTGGCACAAAAAACAAATTAATTCTTTATGGGCGGACATAATCAATACTAAACAATCCATAGGTATGTCTCCTTTTTAGTTGGTGTATAGGGTTGATATTATTTTTCCTTCATCCCTTGTTGTCCCGATCATGAAAATTCTGTAGAAATTGGACAACAAAACAAATGATATGCAGCGAAGAATAAGTGAGATGATCCATTTGCAGCAAACTAGGGAAGATTTTTTCAAAATACTTCGAGACTTCAGGAAAAATTAAAAAATATTTTTGATCGCAAGGCAAAAGAAGACAATTTCAACCTAGGTGATGTGGTTCTTTGTTGGGGTGCATGAAATGAAGAAAATGGCAAACATGGAAAGTTTGAACATTTATGGAAAGGACCATATAGAATCTCAGCTTTCAGAGGAAAGAACTCTTATATGTTGGAGGAAATGAATGGGTAAGATTATTCCGGAGGAGCGATCAATGGTAGGCTTCTCAAGCACTACTATACCTGAAGCAATTTCTGCAAATTTTCATTACCATCGTATATACCAGTTTAGTTTTCATTTCCAAGTGTAAAATGGCTATCTTAGGAGTTTGAAGCTCGATCACAAGGCCATAAGGATTCTTTGATTAGCTATTGATTTTAGTTGTCTTTTTGGGTCATGTCATGTCAAATAGTCAGTTAGTTTTTAGTTTGAGTTTATCCTTTTTCATTTTGACTCCATTGCCCAATGAATAAGGTTACCTGGTCTACGGTGTTCTTGAAACCTCCAAGGAGCTGCCATCCCCAGCTAGAGCCAATGTTATTGCCTCTCATTTATGTCAGTCACCGATGATAAAATGTCCTCTTACAAAGTTTTTTGTTAGGGTTTCAAGCCAGATTTTTATAGTTTCAAAGATCTTTTCAATAAATAAAAATTTGGTCACCGGTTAGGAAGGTCAGTCTTTACTATTCCTTTAATATCCATGGTTAAATAACACCATTTTGGTCAAGTCAAATCATTGTTATAAGATTCCCATAGTCATTATGGTCATAATTCATCTAATAAGCCCATGCTAGGTCACCACTAGATCAATAGGTTAATTTCTGAAAACTAATTATTTCACCATCGAGATCCATTTTGTAAAGGAATAGTAAAGTTTAAGTTGACAATCAAGGTTTTAAATCATGTTTTTATTTCATTTTCTTAAATAAAATACTTTCATAAAAGTCATGAAGCTGCAAAGTGTCAAAATCAAGTTACAAAGGTCATGGTGGGTCCACTACCACTTGTAAGAGAAAAATCAATTTTTTCAAGTTATAAAATACTTTCACTCACTCTTTATTTACTCATTCCATTTTCCAACACTCCACTCCACCCAAAGTCGAGTTCCTCTTTTGTGTTGCGCAAATACCCTTCTTGTGCTACGCAAATGCCTAGCAACTACTGCTTTTGTATTCCAAGGTTGTAAGCTTCTTGCAGTGATTTATTCCACCATTTCCAAAGTGTGTTGTAGCAAATATAGGTTGGTGATCTCCCATGAACCTAAATAATCTCTTAGTTCTCTTAAAAGTGATTTCTATGCTTCATTTCCCTCTCCTAGGGTTTTGAAAATAGACTTCAAATATTTCATGATTTCCATGTTGAATTGTTGTTAAAACTTGTATCCTACTGTTCATACACCTTCTTCTATTCTAATCATGTTGAAAATAGCAACAAGAAATGATAAAAATAGAATCCAGAATATTCCAATTTTAATTTGTCCTTCAATTAAAATTGTGAATTAAATTCGAATTTAGTCTCACCAGCTGCTTGGAAAATAATTAATTAATTCATTATGGATTAATTAGTTGGATAAATTCAAGTTAGAAATCCTTATGAAGTCATGCAACAGTTATCCCCTAAATTAAGGAGATTATCCCTTAATTAAGGAGATAAGATTGAGTTATATTTGAGTTGTAATTAGTTAGCTCAGTTTACTGAGTTAAGTCCAATTAAATTAGTTCTAAATTGTTTGAGGAATTAATTGTGAGTTATCATTCAGTTGATGCATGCATGCATGTTCCACTTGGTAATAGGAGGATCACCCAAGAGAAACAGAACAAGGAAATAGGAGCTTGGAGGGCAAAGGAGAAGGCTTGTGAGAAGTTTTGATTTCCTGTGAATATCCAGGAGGATTGTACTAAGATGTGGCTAGCTGTGAGAGTAAAGGCTATGTATAATTCTGATGTATTTCTACCTTGTATTATAATACAGATAGTGGGGTTTTTAGCTAAGGCTTTCCCCTGAGTATTTTTTGTGTTTCATGTGCATTGATTCTTCTTCTTCTGGTTATATGTGTTCAGCTTGATCTTGCTCAATCTTTAAGCTTCCACAAATTTCTTGATAATATAAGTAGATTATAGTATTTTTCTTTGGTATATTGCATTATCGGGTTAATCTACAGTCATATTTTATATATGGTCTTAAAGCGAGATTTGTAGAGAATTTGTAAAATTTCTATATGGTATCGGAGCCTAGTTTATTGGAGCTATGAACAGTATATGGAGAAGGGAATTCAAAGTTTGAAGTTCGGGGTTACAGGTGCAAATCGAATTCATATCATACTTAAATAAAAAAAAAATGTCACGAGATTGGACATTATGTGACTAATTTCCCATCAAAGAAGTCCAAGAAGGGATCCTCGGAAGGATCGGAAGGTGAGGCATTAGCCTCTTAGTTTGAAATGGACTTCACCCTCATTGCATGCATGGTGTCATCGATGATGGGTTGTGTTTGGTATCTTGACAGTGGAGCCTCATTCCACATGATCGACGATAAAAGTTTATTCAGTACCTTGGAGGAGAAAGACCTCAAGATCCGCATAGAGATGGGTGACGATGAAAGGTTTAGTGTTTTAGGAGTGGCCACGGTTGATTTTCAAAGGGATCATGGAGCTCCTATCACCTTAACAGATGTGAAGTATGTGCCTGGAGTAAAGAAGAACTTGGTATCGGTCGCGATGTTTGAGGACAAAGGCTACGATGTTGTCTTCAGTAAGGGAAAGGTTTCCCTTAGACACATCACCACAAGACAGGTGAAGCAGATTGGTTCACGAGTCAAGAACATGTATGCTCTTGAGGTTCAAGATGCATGCAAAGCCTTGAGGAGCAAGGAAAATGTTAGAGACTTGGTGGTTGAGAGGGAGAGTAAATTACCTCTCAACATGCAGTCCCAGAAGAAGTCTCAGGCAATTGTGGAGGAGCCACAATTAGAGTCAGCAAAGGGATCACATACAGCCATAACTCCAGGTGTGAGGTGGGGCGATGTGAAGTGATAGTCTCAAGAAGGCCGAAATAGAGGTAGGATCCTTGAGGTACCCAGCCTCTTTGATTAGACCTTGCTATGGGAGCCTCGACGAGGAGTAGCAGGACTGGCTGAGTGGGTAGAGACAGATGCAGATGGAGCAATAGAGGGAACTTCAGCATCAAAGGATGTTTCAAGCCCAACAGGGAGGTCATTTGGGAGATCAGTTACTTACTTATCAGTAACTGAGTTGTAGTGCAGTAGTGGCCTATAGGTTTTAACCCCATATAGAAATTACCTGCATATGAATTCTAAAACACAGAAAATAAATAATGTGAGAGCATAACACATAAACACATATACACAAAGATTTTCCCCTGGATCCCAAAACCGGGACTACCATCTTGATTTTTCATTATGTTCCTTTCAATGTTACAATACATATTTATACATGTCGAAGCATCCAATACCATGGACCGAAAACCATCACGTCCAAAACCATGGACCGAAAAACCATCGCATCCAAAACCATGTGCAAAAATCATGCACAAAACCATAGGTAGGTCTACCCAACCTAATATAGGGTCCAAAAAAAAAAATTCGGGGCGCCACCTCAGACCCCATAGAAGGGGGCTACTTACACCCCTCAAACCCGCTGTGACCGCCCCGCTACGTAATCAGCGTAACGAAAGAGGGGCTTTTCCCCCCCTCTGACCCCCGGTTAACTATGTGGGCTAGTCGTGGAAAGAATATAACACAACCCAACATGCTCCCACTTGTTGTTTACTTTCCACAAGGGGCCACAAGAGAGCTTAGTCATTTATCCAACCTTGCAATGCCCCTTGTTTCTCTACACCAAGGGAACTTCTCAGAGCTCATAGATTTTTTTAATGCATCTGCAGTATTCTTCAAAGTGTCCACCTTTACCAGCAACACCTTTTTGTCTTCTATCATATCCCTCACAAAGTGATACTGAACATCAATGTCCTTTGTATTTGAACGATATGCAGGGTTCTTTGCCAAGAAAATTGCACTTTGGCTGTCACAGTCTATCCTTATAGCTCCCTATACTAACCCCATACTTGAACACAATCTCTGCAACCAAACTGCTTACTTGCTTGCATGAGTGGCTGCCATGTATTCTGTCTCTATAGTTGATAGTGCCACTAAAGATTTTTTCTTACTCATCCAACTAACTGCACCTCCAAATAGGTTAAACACATACCCACTTGTAGATCTTCTCTGATC
>APFE031049672.1:263760-276427 GCA_000404065.3 Pinus taeda | reverse complement strand
TGGGGAGTGAAGTGAAAGGATGCACCTGAGTCAATCAACCATGCCTCATGATCTACATGTGTACTTGAAGAAGCCAAGTACACATCCCCACCTTCATCTAAGGCGATTTTCGCCTATGCAGAAGAAGCATCCCGAGATCCCTTTCCTTTATCAGGAGCTTTAGATTTATAGTCCCTTTTGTAGTGCCCTTCCTTTCCGCATTTCCAGCACACCACCTTTACAGACTTTCCTGGAGTTTCAGATCTCCCTCTAGATTTAGATCTCCCACTCGATGACTTATTTTTGTTTCTATTCTAGGACCGTCCTCATACAGACAAGGAAAAACCATTCTGGCTCTCCATATTTTTCTGTCTCATCTCCTTCGTCAGCAAGGACGAGACTATTTCATCAAATTGCAAGGCATTTGTATTGCTACCTATTGCAATAACTAGACTATCCCATGAATCTGGTAGAGAACACAAAAAACTAATGCACTTATCTTCATTTGAAATTTTAATATCAACAGATAATAACTAACTTACAACAGTATTAAATGTGTTTAGATGCTCTATCACCGAGTCTCCATCTTTCATCCTCATGTTATACAACTTTTTCCATAGGAATAGTTTATTCACCAGAGACTTAGATTGGTACAAAGTCCCTAACTTGTCCCACAAAGCCTTCGCCATAGCTTCCCCTGATACATTCAACAATACTGAATCTGAGGCACACAATCGTATTGTGCTCTCTTCCTTCTGATCCAACTTCTTCAATTCTTCATCAAACACTCCCGTTGGTTTAGTACCCGTATCTACCGCGATCCACTAATCTTTATCTACCAACAGATCCTCCATCTTGAGTTTCCACAGCTCAAAACTATGACCATTAAATTTCTCGATCTCTATCTTTCCACTGTTCGCCATCTTCTTTCACCACCAGAATCGATCTCACAGATTTCCCACTGAACAAGGTTTACCACAGGCCCGAGCGAAACCCCTCAGCAATAAAGGCATCCCCTTGAAGCCAAAACAACTATGATACCAAATGTAGGTTTTAACCCCGTACAGAAATTACCTGCATATGAATTGTAAAACACAAAAAATAAATAATGCTAGAGCATAACACATAAAACACATATACACAGAGATTTTCCCCTAGAACCCAAAATCGGGACTACCAGCTTGATTTTTCATTATGTTCCTTTCAATGTTACAATACATATTTATACATGTAGAAGCATCCAATACCATGGACCAAAAACCATTGCGTCCAAAACCATGGATCGAAAAACCATTGCATCCAAAACCATTTGCAAAAATCATGCACAAAACCATAGGTATGTCCACCCAACCTAATATAGGGTCCAAAAACAAAATTTTCTGGGACGCTGCCCCGGACCCCATAGAGGGGAGTTACCGCACCCCTCAAACCCCCTGTGACCCACCCCGCTATGCAATCGGTGCAACAAAGGGGGGGCTCCACCCCCCCTCTAACCCCCTGGTTAACTACATGGGCTAGTCGTGGAAAGAATATAACACAACCTAACATGGGCAACATGATGCAACATGATGAGAGGAGGTGCAGTGCTGGGAGAAAGGACTAGCAGAAGCACAGATTCAGTGGGAGGAATCAGTGGGATTGATGCAGTCAAAGATCAAAGTGACAGAGGCTAGAGCAGTCAGATACTGAAGAGCGCAGAGAAGGATTGACAACAGTGCAGAAAGGCAGAGTCAGCAGAAGCGCAAAGTTTTCAGTTGACAGAGGCAATATCAGTCAGAGATTTTGATGACAGATGCATCATACTGATTCAGGTTGGATGTTTTTCTTGTTTCTAAAGTTGTTGGAGCTACAACACTCGAGAGAAGTGTTGCATGTAGAATATTCCAAATGTTCAGGATTGGGATCGAGTTGAATTCATTTCTTGTTGAGAGGGATTGTTGAAAATAGCAAAGAGAAATGATAAAAATAAAATCTAGAATATTCCAATTTTAATTTGTCCTTGAGTTAAAATTGTGAATTAAATTTGAATTTAGGTTCACCAGCTGCTTGAAAAATAATTAATTAATTCAATATGGATTAATTAGTTGGAGAAATTCAAGTTAGAAGTCTTTCTGAAGTCATGCAACAATTATCCCTTAAATTAAGGATATCATCCCTTAATTAAGGAGATAAGATTGAGTTATATTTGAGTTGTAATTAGTTAGCTCAGTTTACTGAGTTAAGTCTAGTTAAATTAGTTCCAAACTGTTTGAGGAACTAATTGTGAGTTATTAGTCAGTTGATGCATGCATGCATTAAACTAGTGTACTCCAGATAACTGAAGATTTTCTCATCAGAAACTCATGCACGTCTCTTCTAAGAAAGACCCAGTTGAGCTAAATGTCAAGGATAGGTTACTAGCAGTTGCATGTGTTTTCCTATAAAGGAAAATCATCCATGTAGTCAAGGTAAGGTTCCTTGAGGATTATGCAGTTCTGAAAGGGTGTGAGAGATCAGTGTTCCACTTGGTAACAGGAGGATCACCCAGGATAAACAACGCAAGGAAATAGGAGCTTGGAGGGCAGAGGAGAAGGCTTGTGAGAAGCTTTGATTTCCTGTGAGCATCCATGAGGATTGTACTGAGAGATGGCTAGGTCTGAGAGCTAAGTATTTGTATAATTCTAGTGTATTTCCACCTTGTATGATAATACAGATAGTGGGGTTTTTAGCTGAGGCTTTCCCCTGAGTATTTTCTATGTTTCATGTGCATTGATTCTTTTGCTTCTGGTTCTATGTGTTCAGCTCAATCTGGCTCAATCTTTAAGCTTCTACAAATTGCTTGATAGTAGAAGTAGATTATAGTATTTTGCTTTGGTATATTGCATTATCGGGTTAATCTACAGTCAGATTTTCCATATGGTCTCAGAGCGATATTTCTATAGAATTTGCAGAATTTCTACAAATCATACCTTCCTAAACACCCTCCATCAAACTCATCCTCAAATTCCATAATTTTCACCTCAACCCTAGATAGAGCACACTTTCTAAACCATTGGACTTTGTTTCTCTTATTTGAAACCCTTCCCCTCACCCAAATTCTAAAATTCCACCTTCCATAGATCTCTAAACTCCCTCACTATCACCCCAAATTTTTCCAAACATTTTCCATCTCCCTATCCCTTTCATTTCCCTAAATTTCCTCACAGCTATAAAAAAATCCCCTATTTTCCTACAAGCAAAACATTAGTTTCTCTATTAAGAGCTAGGTGTTATCATGGAATCTGAAACCTCTTAACAAAAGAGGAATAGAGGAGGACATGTCATCAGATATGAACCCACATCAACTGAAGAGATATTGTCATCTCCCTTCATCAGAAAATCATTTGAAGATGCAGGTTGCCTTACATTTTGCGAGAGAGTCAAGCAATTGAAGTTTCATGATCAATTGACTAGTGCTTTTACCACCAAATTGAGAAAGGATAAAGTGACTATAGTAGGATTTGAATTCACTATTTCAAGGCAAATCATCTCCACAACCACAGGGATTCCTAACACTAGAGAAATTTGGTTCAAGAAAGAAGACATTGACATTCAGAATTACAATATGTACCCAAAAGCACCATATAATACAACTCCAAAACATGTTTTTCCATTCAAACACTTGCTGGAAAGATATGCCGCTCTCATGAAATTGATCATGAAGTACTTTACATGTGAGGGAAGGTATTCAAGGTTGTATAAGTACCATATGAGGATTTTGATGCATTTCACCAATGTTCAGCAACTCAACTTGTCTTACTATCTATACAAAAGTCTAATAAAAATGTCAGAAAAGGTACAAAGGCTGGGAGAAAATCATCATACTAGTCTATTTCATCATGGCTTGGTAAAAGTGCTACATTGCCATAAATTTGCACAGGTAAATTTGTCTTGCGATAGCTTTTCAAATTCAACTTTTCCTCCATCTTCTCCAACTATATCTAGCCATGAATCAACACCTCCAAACTCACCAGTGCAATAAGAGGTTGCTTCTTCAAGCAGACCTAGCAAGAGGAATTAGAGGGCAGAAGTGATTAATACATACTCCAAAGTTGAAAGGCTTCTGTTTTCTCCAAATATTGTTGAAAGGGCCAAGCCTACAACAAGTGAACAAAGAGCATCCTCACAACATGAGGAATTAACTCATCCAAGTACCAACGTGTCAGAGGTGGAGAAAGGCCATGAGGACAGAGTTGAAAATCACACCATAAGGGATAATTAAGATGAGATCAAAAGGTTGGAAGGTAGGTTGACAGAGGCAAATGCTTTAATAGCATGCTTGCAATAAGAAAACATGCAATTGAAGGTAAACCAAATGATCCAAGACCAACAAGCAACCTATTCAAAGAAAGAAGATGTAAAGGGAAAATCAGTGGCTCAGTTGTAAGTTTCAAAAGGAAAAGGAAAGCAAAGCACATTAGGGAGACCAAGAAAAAGAGCTTTCAAGGGAGACCTTGAGCTACAAAAGGAAGTTTCTCCACCTAGAGGTCTCATCACTGTAGATGACCTAATCACTAGAGAAATCAATGCATACAAAGTATATTGGCTTGATAAGGTCAATGACTACCTGGAGAAGCTCCCGAAGAAGGCAAATAGGGATAATAACTTACAAAGTCATATGGCTATGCATTACTACACAAGAAGCAAGGTATCCCAAGTCAGAATCAAACATTCCAAGAAGAAGCTCAAGGAAACCCTAACAAGCCAAAAGGACAAAGAAAAGCTTGATCTACTTGCTGAGGCTTCTCTCATGGCATGATATATCATATGATGGCTTCACTTGGCAATTTTGAGAATTTTTTGTCATTCTGAAATTTTTGATGGTTTTTGGCTTGTTTTAAAACATAGAGGCATCTATTTGCACAGTGCATTGGCACTACGCTATTTCCACAGCCATCCAAATGCCAAAAAAATTATATGCCTGGATAGATAATCACCCCTACATGTCAACTATCCACTTTTGCAAGTTTGTCAGTAGACATATTGGGAGAAATTTCTCAAAAATAGGTCAAAAAATCACTTTCTGCCACTATTTTGAAGCAGGCATTGCACAAATAGGAGTAGTCTTGGGAAAAATAGTTTGTCTCCTAGATGGAGTGTCCAAATCACTTGCTTGAATAGTCAAAGGACAACTAGCCACTCACATATTTCCAATGGGCTATCAATTTCTCAATTTGGAGTATACGAAGGCCTCCAAAATCATCTTGTAAAATGGCGCTATGCAAATGCCTAAGTGCGCTACGGAAATGCCTAAATGGGCTATGCAAATGCCTGTAACAGTATTTTCTTAGCATGTCTTTTCCAGATCTTTATATGATGATGTAATTTCAGTAGTTTGAAGTCTATATTATGTAATCATGAATAAATTAGCATGCTAGGATGTTTTTATGTTTAATTAGGCCTCATAAATGAAGAAAAACTCAAATCAAAGTCTAAGAGAAGAGTTTTTTTTTACCTTTTCACTCCCACTTGTTGGTTGAGATATTCTTGGAAATTGTTCCACCACTCATGGATTCGACCCTTGAAGGTGGGGAAATGGTTTATCTTAGTCTTCATCATTTTCAGGAAATCGAAGAATAGTTGTAGCTATTATCTAGGAATCCATGTGCAGTGAGTTTTTGACTTTATTTCTTCTCTGTTATAGTTTCATATGATATATATTCATCTCTTATTTCTATTCATGAGTTTCTTTAGTGATTTTTCCTAAGTTTATAAGCAAAATTCTTGTCTTTAAGCTTTGTTTTGATGGGATTATCACTATATGTTATTTTCTTTCTAGCTTAATGAATTCATAACATGTATGCTCATTAAGTCTTCTTATTTCTTCTGAATCACTAGACTACATTAACAAACCTTAAGCCATCATAAAATTACTATTATCTTGCTCCTTTATATTTCTGTTGTTGTTACCCTTTGATCCCTTGACCTATTTACCTAGTTTTCATCCCTTGTTCAACATCAAAACCCTAACTTTTCAAACCTATATGAGCCTAAACATATCTAGCCTAAAATCCTTTTATTTTTGAGTCGATTATTTGGCTGTGATCTCATAGAGAGGGCCCTCTCTGCTTTGGTAGGGCTAACTACCAAACAGAAAGCTTGGTCTGTGGTTACCTTCATCAATTCCTCTCAGCCTGGGACATTGTGGGGAATAACAGTTACAATGCCTCCAAGTCCCGAGAACTATTCATCTTTGCAAGAAAATCATAGGTTACTCCTATGAAATAAGTCATTCTAGAGGCAGAACCAACAGAAAGGTGCAACCCACTATGCAAAAAAAGTAAGAGGAATGTAGCACATAGTCTAGTGGAAGAGTAGAGCCACAAGATGAAAGCATATCAAATCATCCTGAAAGCGGCCATAGCAGTAGAAAAGAGGAGGAAATAGAGGAAGTAGGAAGAAGAGATGAAGTAGAGGGAAGAACAAGAGTATAAAATATTATAAGAAGAAAGGAAGAAACGAGAAGAAGAAGAAAGCTAGATAATAGGAGAAGAAGAAGAAACACGGAAAGAGGCTAATGAACAAGAGAATAACCTATTACTAGAAGAAGAGAAAAAACAATTGTAGGAGAAGGAATTTTCTCAAGAATCGAACAACTGATTGTGATTCAAGACATGGAGATGGAACCAAATCTACTAAACCAAGATGTGGATCTTATGTCAAGCAATTAATAGGTCACCATTTAGTCCCCACCTCCTCCGACAGCAGAGCAAGATCCAAGTGAAGAAGAGGAAATTATTCCTCTTGATGATGGTCTGGTCATCGATATGTACAATCTAACTTGTGATGAGCTTTATAAGAATATTGTACAAGAGATAAAGAAACATTATCTGTGTGATATTACATCTCCTACATTCATTAGAGAAAGGGTGATTATAATGGATATCAGGAGAAATCCAGAAGCCATTTATAAAGCCAACTTGTCCTTTGTAGGTGATACCAAGTAAAATACGTTGTATCTCATGGCCGAGGATAGGCATATGGCAAAGAACTTGTAGGATCCAAGGAAACAAATTGATCAGTTCCAAGTATAGGTCTAGAAAGAAACTCTTGAACAATTATATCTAGAAGAACTTAAGGTAGCCATACTTTAAGAAGTATTGGAATTGGGAGAAGCCATGCGGCGCCTTTATAATGAGTTTTTCATAATGCATAAAGTAGTTGTACACTTTCACAACATGCAACAGAAGTGAAAAGATAATGCTCAATCCCTCAAGGTTTTCCATACAACCATCATTGTCGTGTGTTGGCTTAGTAAGTCCTTACCTAGGTTCATAGTTAGTTGCATCAAAAAAACCCTACACTATTGGCCCTTTTAGCATCAACCAGCGTAGCACGGAATGAAGTCTCACCTGAAGTAGTATGGGGGGATGCTAGAACCAAGTTTCGACATTCAGAGATCAGTGTGATGTCCTTATGTGCTCTAGATCTACCTTCGTCCAAATCTTTAAGCCCTTAAGGCTTGGTATTGTATCTTCCTTTTGGTGGACTCTAGACCTCTACAAAGGTCTACAATCATCTTTTGTGGACCTTGAAAAGGTGAATTAGCTACTTATGTGCACCATAGATTGTCCTTAGATCAATATTTACTTAATTCTCCCTTTGTACTTGGTAAACATAAAAGAAAGTCTTATTATCTTCGCGGAATCACTTACCATTAATTTAATTTAGTTAATTGACTGTATCCAGTAAATTCACACATCAATATAGCATCATTTCATAAAGACATCATTCATCATAGCCTATATCGCAACCATAAATAACATAAGTAAAGAGATAAAACACAGGAATTTCTGCAACAATCTTCTTCATTGATCTTCAGTATAAGCTTACAGACTCAACACTTCCCTGCACACTCAGCTACAAGGGTCCACGCACTCAGCTACAGAAACTACTCTAGCCCTCTACACACTCAAATGCAGAACCTTTTCCCCCTCTAAGACTCACTCCTCTGCGCTAGACTCCTTCCATCATACCCATAGACAATAAATTTTTCTTTCTTCCTTAGACTCTCTAAGACACACCTATTTATACAATCCCATGGTTCGCGGACCATGGGTAGATCTCAAAAACCGCCTCAAGTTTACATAAACAAGGGTAAAAACCATTTTTGACTCTTGACTAGCTACGCGCTTTGCGTCCATAATTTGTGGAGACTTTACATAGTTTTACATTAAAATTTGGGCTTTTGCCCCAAAACTGCCCTAGGGGAACCCATCCCAACAACCTCCCAAAACAAAGGTCGTGACATTCCCTTGAGTCACTTGGCTGGACAGTGATCTTGCTGTGAAGATCCCCCAACTCCACTTGCACAACTATTACTTCAGCAACGCTCTGCGTGGTTACCTGCTTCACTTGTTCAACCATATTCTCTATGGCTGGTCCTTTGCTAACCTGCTTGATATTCTGTTGCGTGAGCTGAAAGTTCATCATCTTTTCCTGTATGTTGGTGGAGACTTGTTAGGATTATTTCAACCAAGGATCCAACCTGGCCTTAAGTACTTCTTCCTGTTTATGTGTTTCTTCCACTTGTGCAAGGAGTTGCTTCCCCTCCTGCAACTTGGCGAGGCACTGCATTGTAGCCATTGAGCGCACTGTCATTCTCACTTCATCATATTGTTGTTGAAGCTCGCAGATTTTGGTATTCAAGCGCTGTAGGTTGGGGTCTTCCTGCAGGGTTGTGACCAACTCCATGGCATGTTCAAACAATGTTGTGCAGTCCCCGACTATGGCATCCATAGTAGCCATCCCTTCCTTAATGGCAGGCATCCACGATGCAAAGGAAGAGGTGGAAAGTGTTAACACTCAGGTTGTTCCCTGCTTCCTAAAGGGAATACGGCCGAGGTAACCACTGACCAATCTTTTAGCTACAGGTCCTAGCCTACCTGCAACCAAAGAGGGCTCTCTCTTTATAATTTAGGTTTGTTGATGAATGTTTTTAGGCTAGTTATGTTGTGCTGTTTTGTTTTGAATTTGGTGGGTTGGTGAATCTAGACAGAGCTGAAATATAGATCATGGAACAGTTTGGTCCATTGGGCAATGGAGTTGAGGTATTGTGCTGCTGAAGTATGTTTATGAAGGCAGAGTGTTGCTGCAGAGCCAGATAGGCATATGTGAAGTAATTTACTAAATTTTTTAATGAAGTTATGGAATTAGTGAGTGAAAGGCAGTTAAGAATCTTTCACTATGCTAACAAGGGAAAAATGAAAGTATTGCTTAAGAGCAGTTAAGAATTCTTAAACAATATTCACCATGATAGAATTAGTTTAGACATGAGCAATCAAGAATTCATATCCATGGCTAATCTAGAAGAAAACATATTCAGAAGTAGAGACTGAGCATAGGGTGTTCAAAACAAATCCTAGGCTATTCTTTTTCTCTATTTCTGTGATTATGAAAACATAAGAATTATGGAATACATAGAAAACACATACACAGTTCAGAGAAACATATTGCTCCAACAAATGACACAGGAATTCTGCAACATAAAAGAGATATTCATTTCCATCTTCAGACAGCATAGGAACCAGAAATCTCCACCAGCAATTTGTATTATCAAAAACGTCTCAAGTATACAATAGAGCTCTTCAGAAAGAATTTCACTACAACCGACCCTCAATACGCTATCTGAGGGGATATATATACAAAATAGGGTACAAAATATATCAATAGAGAGTTATTGTGCAATAAATTGCACCACCAACTCTCTTACAAAAAGTAAATGAAAACATAAATACAGCAATTAATGTTGAGATGGCAGCTATCTGTCTGTCAGACAGCTTTTGACTTTATGGCTCAGGAAAGTGGGCTGTAGTTGTGCCTTTAACTCTACGTTAATTGAGCCTGCTATCTGGGTGAGTTGGTGAGTCACTTGTACAAATGCTCCCTGTGATACCTGTGTGCTGATCTGTCTGCTGACCTGTGCCGTGACTGAAAACTTGATTTTTCTCAAAAAGGAAATAACATAGTGGCATTATCTGGGAAGAATTTCCAGCATTTCTTGCCACCAATCAGCTGGAGGTAGCTGATGCCTCCTTATTTTCACCAGTGTTTCATCTGCCTCTGTATATCTGTAGAAGTTTGGAGGCACCTCAAACAGATGATTTATCTCATGTTTAATAAAAAACAGATTTTCCAACTTGTCATACAGAGACTGCCCAGAGGGAGGCCCTGCTTCTTCTGTGGAGCTGCTAGATGCTATTATCTGATTTTCAACATAATTGTTGATCCTTGTCATATACTGATTATATGAAAGTAGCTGTCCTGTGCCAGTCACTAGGCTTGGCAGTCCTTTATCCTGTAATATGGTCATTTTTTCCCTGAATTCATCAATCTCTGCTTTCATTTCCTGATCTTTTCTCTCCAGAGTTTGAGTAAAATTCCTTAAGATCAGCACTTTTTTAGCTGTCAAGATGGTGTCTTTTCTGCTGTTTATTTCCAAAGCTGCCAGTTCCTCCCTAGTGTGGTTATTGAGGAAATGTATCATTTTACTGGCCTGCTCGGGCATTATTCCCAGTTTTGTTCTGGCTCTTTGGATTTCCACATGAGCCATGCCTATCAGCTCAACCTGCTCATAGATTTCCTAAATTGACCTCCATTGGTCCTGTATTGATTGGCCAATTTTGGCCCAAATTATCTTCTTTATTTCTGCTAGGGTTTTACCTAGGAGCAATTCATTTTCCAGAGTCTTTACTTTGGCCTCTAAGGCCTTTATTTCTCTTTGTTTCTCTGCTACTCTCATCTTGGATTTGTCATAACTGGTCTCCAGCTTGGCCAATCTATCCTTGGCTTCATTTATTTCAGTTACTTGAGTCTCAAGCTCTTTAACAGCTTTCATCAAGTCCTTCATGCTCATGCTGGATTTTGCTGCTGCTGTTGCTTCCGCTGTTGCTCCTGTTGCTGATGTAGCTGCGGTAGGTGCTGGAATAGTAGGAGGGGCTACTGCTGCTTGTATGGGAGGGGCAGGTCCAAGAGTTGTTGATGTCTGAGGGGGCTGGGAGGCTGACTCCCCTTGCTTGTCCTGCAGTGCTTTCTCTCAACAATTCATTCTGTGCCTTGATCTCTATGAAGCCTTCTTTGATTGCAGTTGGTTTCTTGCCCTTTTTTCTTGAGGAGGATACCTCTGTGGTGTGTTGTAGGGCCTGTTCTAGCTGGAATGAGCTAGTGGCAGTCTGCTGGCTTGTTTGCCTTTCTCTGCTGTGGCTTTCTGCCCTTTCCTCACTGATATCTCCTTCTTCTGTTTCAGGGTCAATCCTCGGCCTCTTGGCTTCTGGTTGCTGTGATGACCCTGTTGGAGGTGTGACCTCCTCTCTATCTCTCTTTTTTCCTCTCTCTTCATTGAGAGGAGTTTGCAAAACTGGGATTTGGGGTGGTCCAGTTTGCTCTGAAGGGGCTTGCCCTTGAGTCTGATTCTTTGATGTGTTGGGCTGCCCTGTCTCTGCCTATTGCTGTTCATCCATTTTTTCTTTCCCCTTTGTTGTAGTTGTTGTTGCAGGAGCTTGCTGGGTGTCCTGGCAGCAACTTTGGCGGGTGAAATTTGTGTTTTGACCATTTCACGTCGTTTTTGCATGTAGAGGAGCTCCGGGAATAATGAAAAACAATGACAAATAACGGTTAATTCTCGTCCTTTTATGCATTTTTGGCCCTTTGGCGCCTTTTTGGTGATGACATCATGCTGACGTCATCATGGGCCCGGGTACAGAAGGGTGACATGGGTGCCCAGGTGGCAGTGACACGGTGGACAGGCAGACAAGTGACATGGATATGACGTGGAGGCATGGTGGCGGAAAAGGAGGGATGACGTCACGCTGACGGGGGCGTGATGTCAGCGCGGGAGGAGGCGGTGAGCGGTTTCCCTGGAAGGCCTGAGGGTAGTAAACGGTATTGAGGAGGGGGGCAGCGAACACAGCGGGAGGCCGACGCGTGGCGGGGGTACGACGGCAATACCGCCAATCCCCCGGACGCAAAAGGTCGGGCGACTTCTCCACAAGAATGACCGCCCACTGTTAGATGGGCGGGGTCGATGATCGGGCGGAGGGCGGTAGACCCGATGCGACGGTGCGTTAAGGTAAGGGGGACCCGCCCAATATTTAAATGGATTTAATTAAATCGGGCGCGGGGGGGGGTTAGAAAACTTTAGGATTTGGGTTTATGGTTTAGGCACACACTTTATTAAAATGTTTTAATTAAAAAACTTTATAATAAAATGAAATTTGGGCGGATAAAGGGGTAAATGGGTTTAATGAGGGCGGGGTTTCAGATTTTTTGACATTTAACCATAGTTTCTTGATAAAAACCATAGTCTAGGGACAAAGGGGCTAATACCAACCACTGATAGGTTAATATTTCCCCAAGGAAGGGTTATATAGCTATAATGCTAGGGGGAGGGTATTTATACATATTTTTGAGAAATTTTTCATAGATTCTAATAGAATTATGGAAGGGGGGAGTTAGGGAGCTAAATAGTACATTAGTGGTTAATATGGCTTTGTGAGGTGAATGAAGGGGTAAATCTAAGTTCTAAGAGGTAAAACTTAGGAATTTGAAGATAAATGAAATGATAAGAAATATTTTTTACACAAAAAATGTGGCCTCTTTTCATGCTTAAACTTCATGGTTTGACCCAGTAGCTTGCCATGAAGTGAAGTGGAACTGGACACTTGAGCAGATC
>APFE031049672.1:235865-250749 GCA_000404065.3 Pinus taeda | reverse complement strand
AAAAGGCAATAGGTTTTTCACATCCCAAGTCATCCTTTTGCAGTAAGACAGCAGCAATTGTATTTTCAGAGGCAAAGGAGAAGATTATAAAATATCTATCAAAACTAGGGCTTGTAAGCACAGGTGTTTTTGTCAGGGCTATCTTGATTTCTTCAAAAGCTTGTTTAGCCTCAATTGTCCATTTGACCTTGGCATATTTCTTGAGCATATTGTTCAACAATCTTATCAGCTCAGCCAAGTTAGGAATACATCTTCTTAGGAAATTAATCTTTCCTAAAAAGGCTTGTAATTCTTTGATGTTTCTTGGATGGGGGACTTGCAGTATAGCTCGAATCCTATCAGGGTCAATTCTTATGCCATCTTTTGAAATTATATGACCAAGGATTTTGCCTTCTTCCAGGACAAATAGTGATTTCTTTGGGTTTAAAGAAATGCCATACTTTCTGCAAATTAAGAACACTTGTCTAAGGTGTTTTAAATGCTCCTGGTCTGATTTTGAGAAGGTTTTTAGATCATCAAGGTATATTACTAAGAAATCATGGATTTCTTTGGCAATGGCTATATCCATTGCCCTTTGAAATGTGGCTCCAGCATTCTTGAGTCCTAAAGGCATTTTGACATATTTGAAAGTTTCTCAAGGTGTGGTAAAAGCTGTTTTATCTTGGTCATTTGGGTGAACTAAGGTTTGATTGAATCCTGAAAAACCATCCAGTAATGAGATCCTTGAAGCTCCCACTACCCTTTGTAGGATGTGATCCATTTTGGCAAGGGGTAGTGGTCTTTGAGAGAGACTTTGTTTAAATTTCTCAGATCTACACAAAGTCTTATCTCCCCAGTTTTCTTTCTTGTAGGTACAAGGTTGGAAATCCATTCAGAAAACCTTATGGGAGCAATAATCCCAGCTTCATACATTC
The DNA here is from genome assembly GCA_000404065.3 of Pinus taeda. Classification (NCBI taxonomy): domain Eukaryota; kingdom Viridiplantae; phylum Streptophyta; class Pinopsida; order Pinales; family Pinaceae; genus Pinus; species Pinus taeda. Next base: position 249,835 of record APFE031049672.1, on the reverse strand, counting down.
GTTTTACTTCTTTTTCTATTAGGGGAAGAAGTACTGGATTCACTCTTCTTAGTTTCTGTTTAAAGGGTTTTTGGTTTTCTTTCAGGGGTATTGTGTGTTGGATAATTGTAGTATCATAGGATTTAAGGTCCTCATAGCTCCAGGCAAACACATCCTGAAACTCTTTGAACAGTTTGATGTATTCTGATTTCTTATCAGGAGGTAAGGTTCTAGAAAGCTTGATCATTTTGGGATTTTCAATGGTCCCAATGTTGCACTCCTATATTTTTGCATTGATGGGTTGCATCTTTGGTTTCTTAAGAAGATCATTTGAATCAAAAATGTCTTCTAAAGGAGCAAGACCTGTAGGCAAGAAATTATCTTTTAATTGAATTACTTATGTTTCTTCCTCATTAATTTCATCAATATCTGTTATCTTTAGCTTCTGTAAATTGGCAGGGTCAAAGGTTGTAGGATGTAATATCATATCTGCTGTTTCAGCTGATATACTTGTGTTTAGTTGATCTTTTTGGTTTTGATCATCCCTAATGCTTGTGTCAATGTTTAAGTTTGAGAATTCCTCCTTCATGGTTAAAAAATTGTTTATCTGAGTATCCTTCTCAAATACTTGCCAATTATTTACATTGTCTGGGTCAGAAGGCCTGTGTTTAATCTCAGCAGTGAACTGGTGGTTGGGCCCAAAAGGAAGTTTACAGGTGCTTGCAAAGGTTGCCAAACTGTGAGCATGCAAGTTGTGGTTCCTAGGTATTTTGGTGAGCTGATATTCTAGGAAGTTGTTGAGCAAGTCTGTCACTGCTAACCTATAAGACCTTAACCTGGGACCATTTGTGACAAAATTTCCCTTTATCTGGTTGATAATTACGTCTGAATCTCCCAATATGGAGACTTTGGGCACTCCTAGGCTCTTAATCAGTTTGAGACCTAGTAGGAGGGCTTCATATTCTGCCATGTTATTTGTGCATCTGAAATTAAGCCTATATGCATGACCTAGAGCATGGTCATTTTGAGTATTATGTATCCATACCCCTGCTCCTGCTCCTAGCTTATTTACTGACCCATCAAATTCTAAATACCACAAGGTTTCTTGGTCAAAGTTTGTTTTAATGGATTTACAGATTTGTTCAGCAGGCAAGTCTAGTTTTGGTGATTCTTGTGACCTATTGGTAGACTCTGTTGTTTTTATTACATCAGTGATCTTTTGTTCTGAACCCATGGATTGTTCATTCATATCCCTGGTTTCCTTTGTTTCTAGGAGCTTGAGCTCAGTTTTGGGACATATGTCAACATTGTATAGTATGAAGGAGTCCATGTCTGAATGGATGGAGTAGTGTTGGAGAGGTAAATCCCCTCTACGGATAGAGGCGATCCCTACTAGCCCAAAAGGGGTCTAGCAACAATCAATCAATGCTACTCTGCAAGTTCCTAGTTGTAATTAACAAGTGAGTAAAGAGAACCTACTTGGATTCCAGCGCTATGTTTGATGAAGAGATGATCCTCTCGCTCCTTCGCTCCAGCTGATCACGATCCTTCACTATCCTCGTGGGCGGACACCTGCACAAGTAAAGAGAGAACAAACACAAGCGTAAAATCTACTAAAAACAAATATAAATCAGTCAGAAAGGATGTAATTCACATTAATCATTCATAAGACAAATGGGAATGGAACCATAACAGTAGTCATCTATCTTTATTAATCAGAAAATAGAGTAAGGTACAACCAAGTTCTGACGCTGAGTCCTTCTCTAGAGGGTCCAGCCAGCATGTCTCACAAGCATTCACCTTTGAAGTAGATCTCCCAAGTCAAAGACGTCTCTCTCTCACATGCAAGGCAACAAGCTCATAACCTTCCTTAAGTTTAAAAGCAATCCTCACACAACACACCAAATGCCTACAAAGAGCAGTACTAATGCACTAAGAATTCCTCTATGTCAAAGTCTATATGTTCCAAAACTAGCTGCTCATGGAAATGGTGGAGGCTTATATAGGAGAAGGAGTCTCCATGAATAGTGAAAGGATGAGCTTTCCCCCAAGAAAAGTGGGTGACCAGGTGAACAGACATGCCAGAGAAAGGATGGCGGCCTTTACAAAGCTAACAGCCAAGTCTGGAGTCATCTGGAAGGCTGGTTGTTAGAACAAACTCGCCCAAACAGGATCAGCGTGGGTGCAAAACTGGGCTGGCGCGCTGGCATCGCAACTCAATTACAGAAGAGGTCTGGTCAGCGCAAACTGATACAAGCGGAGGGCGCGCTGTTTATGAAATTCGGCTAGCGCGGAAAACCCGTGTGCTTCCGCGCTGGCAGTGCACCAGTTACACTATCATCCGCCAGTCAGCGCGTTTATTTTAGGAACAGTTGCGATGATCCCATAAACTTAGGCAAAGAGGGTTTTTTGGCCATTTCAGAGAGCATGAGCATGGTAGATGTGATTTAATGACACAGTAGGGAAACTGACAAGGTGACAGTGATATTTTACTGTGTAACAGATGCCCCCTAAAGCATGAAGCCCGAGAGAGTGGGAGGGGTGAAATGCTTTACAAGACTGTTGTACCGAAACACCACCAGGAAGAACCTGCAGGCAGATACAACTGATATTTCAATTACATGTAGTCTAGGCATGGGCGCAGCCATCCAAAAAACATATGAAGAAGGTCTATGGCATGGACGCAGCCACCCAGCTGAAAAGACCATGATGATAAGAGGTATGGTCGCAGCCATCCTAAAGACTCAGGTATGGGCGCAGCCATCCATCAATGAGTCATGTAATGATGATTCACAAAATCGCAACCTAGCTTGCAATAGACTAGAACCAGGGTCTTGCGCTCCATCCAAACCCGAACAAAGTACAAGTTAAAACATGTGAATATAGGAGTCGAAGTCGAACATGCTTGAACATCGTCTGATTACCAGCCAATGATGAAAGCTGTTAAAAGACGTGAGAGGGGCCACCAATAATGACGATGGTCCTCAAGGTACTATAGGTACAATCCACAACGTGCGAATAGATGAGCCGATGTCGAACACCCGTAGAGTCATTTGATCGGAGGCCAATGATGAAAACCTCACGTCGAACACGAAGAACCTGCCATTGAGGCATGCAGGCTCCAAGGTACCTAAAAGGGTCTCTAGGTCACGTTCCTGGATAATGAGCTGAAGTCGACAGGAATTGATCTCGTCGAAGGTGGGCCATAATGTTTCCCACATCATCGACATGAGATGAAAAGAGACAATATGTTTTGTGTGAAGTATCAGAGGGCAGTTGTACTTGCAGAGGCCAACTTCTCTTGAACATATCGGCGGCACAACGACGGATTTGGCCGTATTTGGGGTCAAATGATCAGAGGTCACGATGACAGGACAATGAGCAGATGAATGGCCAAACAGGATAACCCAAACCCATGGAGGCAAAAGTGAAGCGATATGAGATGTCCCCACCCAGACACGAATGCAAACAGTGCCATGTTCAAGAGCGACATACTGCCGATGACGACGGTTACGACTCTTTATTTCCCCCACCATTTCCGGCGAGTACCCCGATTATTTTTGGATGACAAGCTTGACGGGGATAGCATATGCTTGAAGAGGCGTCATTTCGACAGATTCCGATGTCATTAAGTTTTAACGAGTCTGACAAAGGAAGAACTCGGCGTCTTTTCATGTTTAGAGAGTTTGAAAAGACAGCGGAAAAAAAAACTCCAGGGGGGTGCTTTTTCGTAAAGTTGTGTCTCTCGAGCCCGAAAAAGTATAAAACGATGCTCGAAAGAACCGCCCGATCATTACGACTGAGGAGTACTTTTCGTAAATAGTAACTTCGGCTCGAAAAAGTAAAAAAGCGGTCAGAAGCACGTCGTTTTAGAACCAATAACGAGTGCGAAACGATAAACACCCGACAATCTTTGTTGTTTTAAACGGTCGAAAAAGAGCTTTAAAAATGACCGTCCCTCGTTCCTTTTGACGAGCTGAGAGGATGCTCGGCGATCTTTTCTCGTTTTACGTCGGAAAAGAGCTTAAAGACGACATTTTTTCGAACCAAGTGTATATAAATCTACCGTGACTTCGCCGATTCCAAGGACCTGCACAAGGAAAAACACCCGCGTAAACCCGTTCGATATGTCGAAAACATAATAAAATATGCATCAAGGCATAATATAGTGACATCAGGTTAAATTCATGGCAAAATATAGCAGAAAACCCACATTCATGAGAAATATGGTCAAATTAGGAATTTTTTACTATAAATAGGGAGGTGAAAAAATTATTTTTACCATTTTACCATTTGAGTTTTGGAGAACGTTGAAAAACTACAAAATTGACGGAGCGAATTCTTCATCATCCGGACACCGATCTTCCGACCGCTGATTCCAGGTAGATCCCTCTTGCCTTACGCTTCATTTTGATTCCATTTTCAAGCAATTTCACTGTAGGATTTGGCCATTTGGCCAAATTGTTTGAGCAGAGGTGCGCTCTTGGTCAGCGCGGATTCGCCCATCGGTTCTGCGCTGACCGATTTTACCACCACACACCCCTTCTCGGGTCAGTGTGGAAAACCCGTGTCCTTCCACACTGACCCAGAGAAAAATACACAGGCCGCCATTTCCAGCGCGGCTGTTTTAGAAATAGTCGCGCTGGCGCTGTGAAGATTGATTTTTTAAAATTACATGGACAATTTTCAAATGCAGGCAACCTAATGATTTTTGGGTGATCTTGCAGGACATAATGGCCTTTGTATGGCAGGAGAGAGACCATGATAATGCAGATATGGCCGCTTTTGCTGATGCTGGATGCCGAAATGCAATGCGGGCATGCGGATTGCTCAAATTTTTCCTTACTCCACGCTTGAGGGCTCAGCCAGACCTGCTAGAGCTTCTGATCAGAGCATGGAACCTAGTGGATGGGAAATTTACCATCCGAGGCCGAGACATAGAGTTCGACTCTTCAGACATTTACTTCTTGACTGGATTATCTTGCCGAGGCGTGATGCCCATCCTGGAGGGGCAGCGTCCTAGCGGTGAGACGCTTGATCAACTGATGGCCCGTGTAGGCCCACAGGCGGTCAAAACACGGAGTGGGAAAGTGAGCATCCCATCAGTGGGTGTTCGGCCTCATGCGGACATAGTCCTCCGCACTATACTCTTTTTAGTGACGCGGGCAGCAGGCAATCTGGAAAACCACGAGGCCTCAAAGGCCAACCTGTTACTGGCTCTCGAGTGCTTACAGCCCACGATCTTCAACTGGGCGGCAGCTGTGACCAACAGCATGAAGAGGCAATTGAGTAGCTATCGACATGGAGAGTCGAAGTAATTCGGCTACAGATCGCTCCTTCTTCCACTCATGTTTGAGTGGGTGCCAGCCCTTTGGCTGCAGACTATGGTGGTAGACCCGCCGAACAACGCCCGAGAGATGAGGGCCACCAAGTGGGCCCGGGTCATGCCACGTGGAGGTGGCGGTCGCTCAGTGTCGTGGGGCGTCTTTTTCCGAGAGTGGCTAGAGTGCTAGGTTATCTTCATCGAGGACTGGCCGTACGCCGGTATCGACTTCCGTGGTGACCCTGACATGCTACTGCCTGCGGGAGAGCAGTGGGATGATGGAGGTAAACACTTGATCACTTTTTGATTTTAATCTTTTGTAATGTTTTTTGAGATTTTTGATGTACATATCCTAATAAATGTTATGCTGTGCAGATGTGGGACCTGTGAGACCCCTTGGCCTGGCCCCAGATGCACGGAGAGAGGGGCAAGGCGGCGCCATCTTGGCCTTGGCTCCTGCAGGAGGTGACCAGACAGAGACTGTGGTGCACAATCTTGAGGGCTTACTGGCAGGAGTCCCGGATTACCAAGGGATTGAGGAGGTCCCCCTAGCTGCACAGATCCATACAGTGGGTGTGGAACCCAGGATGCACCGCCTTTTGAGGCGGGTGGCACGAGTGGTGGCATATTATAGAGAGCATAACCCACCACAGTAGATGTTTAGGTTTTATTTCCACTGCTGTTTTTTGAGAGACATACGTCTCAGATGTACTGAGGACGCCGGATTTATTGAGACATGTACACTTATTTTTGAGCGCCCTAGTGTGCCACACGATATATATATATATATACATGGTGTTTTTATTGTATCTTATGCTTCTTATGTTTTATGAATTTACATGTTTCACAAATGTCTGTCTAATACATAGTTAGCCAGTGCATCAGTTACAGCATTAAGTCTTCTTGGAATGTGATGATAAGTAATGTAATCAAAATCTCTTTCCAATAACTTAACACGTAAATACAACCTTAAAATACGATGATCTCTGACGGAATATTGTCCGTTGAGTTGGTGGACCACAAGCCGTGAGTCTAAATTTACAACCAATGAGCGAATTCCAAGGTTAATCGCCTCGGCTAATAATTCAATTAAAACACTATATTCAGCTACATTGCTCGTTGTGCAACCTAGACACACACCTTGAATGTCTACTAACTCACCATGAGGATCGTAGATCACCCATGCCGTAGATGACAGATTGCGAGTATTGCGGGAAGCACCATCAGCGAAACCAACGTAAGGTGATCCAGACATCTGTTCAGAAACAAAAGACATAATAAGTGGCTATCACGCCTACACACTAAGACAAAAACCAAATAAACACGCACACACACTAAACACACTGTAAAAAGCATATGCGTGTAAAAATAAATGAGAGAGTGCCTGGACTCAGGTGTAATATTTCTTAAGATATAGCCCATTACGGGGCCTGTCCAGGGGATTGCCTTCATAATCAATCAGCTCATAGGCACCTTTTTGTAGAACTCGTTTTACAATGTAGGGCCCATGCCACATCGGCTCGAATTTTCCTGCTCCTAGCTTATCACTAGCCTGATCGTAGAGCAGCACCAAGTCTCCTTCGACAAAAGAGCGGGGATTAACAGAGTTATTGAAGTGAGTTTTCACTCGCTTCTTTTGAGCTTCGATAGCGAGGGAGGCTAGATGACGTGTCTCGTCTAGTCGTTCCAGGTAAAGAAGCCACTCTTCTATCGAAGTAGTTTCGGGAAGTAACTCGACAGCTAATTTAAGTGAAGGAATCTCACACTCAATGGGAAGGGTTGCCTCCAGCCCATACACTAGCTGAAAAGGGGTGAAGCCGGTGGCATCGTTCACGGAGGTCCGATAAGCCCACAACGCAGAGAATAACATCAAATGCAAATTGGACTTGTGCATGCCAACAGTTTTCTGAAGCATCGTGACCAAGACTTTGTTCACGGCTTCAACCTAACCGTTCGCCTGTGGATAATAGGGAGAGGAACTATCATGCCTAAGTCCTAATTGGGTTGTCAACTCAACCATCATATGATTACGGAAATGTTTTCTGTGATCAGTGACAATGGCTTGTGGAACTCCAAATCGAGAGATAACATGGTTAAAAAGAAACTGCGCCGCCGTATGGCCGTCTTCCGACAATGTGGGCATCGCCTCGGCCCATTTTGTAAAGTAATCGACAGCAACGATGATGTAACCATGCCCCCCGGCCGAGTGAGGGTTACATGTCACATAATCGATGCCCCACTTAGCAAAGGGGCCAACAGTCACTACAGGGTGCAGCAGGGCAGCAGGCGCACGCATCTTCCGCTGGTAAATCTGGCATTCGTGGCAAGAATGGACAGCAAGAATGCAAACCTTGAAGATGGAAGGCCAGAAGTAGCCAGCACGAAGGATCTTTTGTGTGGTAGAATATCCAGACATGTGACCGCCACAAGCGCCGGAGTGGCAATCATTTAGAATTCTTTCAGCTTCTTCGAAGGTGAGACAGCGACGAAGAACCGAATCAACCCCAAGGCGGTACAGGGTGTCCCCAACTATGCGATAAGGCTGAGCTTGGTGACGGATCCGTTGACGAGCGTATTTCGACGTTTCGGGGCGGAAGGAGGACGTCTGCAAATAGACAATTATGTCCCCATACCATGGATCGAGGGTGCTGATCAGGAAAAGAGTTTCATCTGGAATCGACTCCTCTATCTGCGAGGAAATAACGGCGGACAGCAAGGAGCACAGCAATTCAGCAAAAACGAGTGATTTCTTGGACTTGAATGCAGTAAATTCCAAGTCAAACTCTTGGAGGATCACGATCCACTTTGAGTACTTGCCCCCCAGCAATTGTCGTGAAAGAATGTAGGTCATGGGGTTACAGTCTGAAATCACCGTAGTAGTACGTAACAGAATGTAGTGGCGGAATCGTTGGACGGTGCAAACTGCGGCGAGAGCCAACTTCTCGACATATGCATATCAAGTTTTCGTGTCTAATAAGTTGCGACTAAGATAATAAATGACATTCTCGATGCCATCATTGTCGTCCTGAACCAAAACCATGCCGATAGTGGTATCGGAAGCAGCCAAATAGAGCGTGTAGTCACGATGGTAATTTGGAGGCCGCAACAAAGGGGCGGAAACCAGTAGAGTTTTGAGATGAGCAAACGACTCCTCAGTTATGGCATCCCATCGAAATGGGGTGTCACGCTTCAGTAACCGGGTAAATCCCTTTGCCACTTCGGCATAATTTGGTATGAATCGTCTTAAAAATTAGCTTTCCCCTGCAAACTCTGTAATTGCCGCTTTCACAATTGCCTCGACTTTAAGGGGATCCAGAAAGGTGCCCTCTCGGGAGACGATAAACCCGAGTAGTCGACCTGATTCCACGCAGAAGACACATTTGTGCGGATTTAAACGGATATTATAGTGTCTGCAACGAAGAAATATTTCACGAAGGTGCGATGGGTGGTCCGTGCACTTAGCTAAATGAGCGGGGAGATCATCCAGATAAGGCTGTATGATGTGTCTAATATCGTGGAAAGCATACGAGATCGCACGCTGAAAGGTAGCGCCAGCATTTTTGAGGCCGAAGGGGAGATTTTTATAAGCAAAGGTGCCCCAGGGACAGATGAAGGTTGTCTTGTGTTGATCTGCCGGAGCAATGTTGATCTGGTTGTAACCAGATAAGCCATCCATGAAAGAATATATCTCGCTACCCGCACATTCGTCAATGAGTTGATCAATAAATGGTGTGGGGTAGTTGTCTTTAGGGCAAGCTCTGTTGATGTCGCGGTAATCAACACAGACACGAATGGTGCCCTGTTTTTTATCGACAGGGACAATATTTGAGACCCATTCTGTCAGTGGGATGGGATAAATGAATCCAGCTTTAAGAACCTTTTCCACCTCTGCTTTGATGGCTGCCGCCCTACGGGGGTGCACGGGACGCAAACGCTGGCGAACAGGTTTGGCCCCGGGATACGTTGGTATCTCGTGCACCACTATAGATGGATCGATACCGGGCATTTCTTCATAGGACCATGCAAAGACATCGCGAAATTCGCGAAAGAGAGCGATATAAACCTGGATCTCCTCAGGAGTGCAGGTCACTCCTATGTAAATATTCTCGACAATCCCTACCTTGACAGAGATGTCGATAGGTTGCGTTTGCGTGATGTTCCCTAAATTTCCTTCTGACGTTGTGTGATAAATATGAATGGGCGTCTGAAGGGGTTGACAAGGGGGACATGAAGCAAACCGCTCAAGACAAAGCAGAGTTTCCTGAAAGGTAGGGTGAAAGGAGGAACGGTGGTGAAGAGGGAACCACGGTCGTTCATCCAGAGACATATTCTCTATAATAGCCTCATCGGAAGGAAACGTTTCCTTCAATGGATCCGATGAGGTGTATTCTCCTAACCAAGGGGGAAAATCTTCGAAGTCAAGAGCCCCACTCGAGACGGTGGGTTCATCATAAGAGGCCGATGCAGCGACAATTTCAATGTAGTTGAGCTCGGATGGACTCAACGGCATCACCTCGCCCCAAGGTTCTATCTGGTCGATGGAAGGGAGGATCCAAGGATCAGAACGAATCGAGATCATAGAGATCGAGGCGAAGTTGGGAGGTGGGAGGGAAAAAACACCCATAAGGGCGGGTTCTTTGAAGAGCCCGGCTCCCACATTTTCATACGGAACTGAGGTATGCTCAACGAAGGGTACGTTTCCCTCAGAAGAGGAAGCGAAAAACAAGAGTTGATCGACCGTGACAATTTTCCCTTGATGGGGAAAACGGATGACACGGAAGAGAGACGAAGCCACAGCACGCATAGTGTACGTCCAGCTTCGGCCCAGGAGGAGGTTATAGGTAAGATTCGCGTCTAAAACCTCGACTTCAACTTCTACAGTCTTTCCTTCTAAGGTAATCAGTAGCCGTTGAAGGATACCATACGGTCGAGATTCTCTCCCGTCGAATGCTTCCAAGGTCGTTGGGGACTGACTCAACGTCAGAGACCCGATGGCTTTCCAACATGCAATAGACATAATGCAGGTTGAGGCGCCCTCATCAATGACTGTACGATGGATCGTTTTAGCATTGATGATGACTTGAATGAGGAAACCTATCTGATGAGGCAGTCGAGGAACATGGCTCTCGAGGTCAAAAGTGATTAAATCCGAGTCCGCTGGGTCGATGCCACCGATGGCCGATAGCAGGGACTTCCTCTGGGGGGGGGCAGCTCTGAAGTACTTCTAATGCGGACATAGCAGACGGAGCTTGTGCGAATTCCTCCATGATGTTGTAGTGCTGGGTAGCACGAGCATTCGGGTTATAAGAAGACCTTTGGAGTACCCCTTTGGGAGGGGGTCGGATTGTCGTCTCGTGACTTGGCCTCTCGATATGGAGAGGACCAGAGCTAGACGGAGGAGCACTTGAGGGGACCTCTGGCTCCTTCCCAGCAGACGATGGATAATCCTTAGCTCGAGTTGATATATGAATAGGAATAGTTCCAGCCATGAAGACCTGAGAACCGAAGGGAGAAGATGAAGAAGGATCAGCTACCATCTGGGTTTGCTGAGAGGGAAAGGGTTCTTTCAAAACAGCAGGTATTCCTTGAGCACCTTTCAACAACCGACTAACTTCGGACCACCTAGGGCAGTCCTTAGTGTAGTGGTCTTCCTCACAAATGAGGCAAGGATACTTAGGCTTTCGTTTAGCTCCTTCCTCGGCAGGAGTTTTCGAAGATTCCTGCTTGGGTTGGTCGGATTTATTTTTCCCTTTCCCTTTTTCCTTTTCCTTTTTCTTGCCTTTCGAGGCCTTGCCTGCCGTAGAGGACTGAACGACATTGACCTAGGAAGTGTTACCAGAAATTACAACACCCTGGGAAGGGTTTTCGTTAGATGAACTTGACTTTTGCTTCCTAGGATTCGGTGACTTTTTAGAGGCCTGGTTTACAGAGCCAATGACTCCATCGACAGATGGCTTGGGCGGAGCCTTGGATGTGCCGGGCCTAGGGGCGTTTGGAAAATAATCATATAAAGTACCGGACTGAGAATACACTAAGTCTAGGTACTAAGCGCACGCGATCGCTTGCTCTTCAGTTACGCAGGCTCCCATGGCAATGTCTCGCGCAATCTGGGGGACAAAGGAAGTCGTAAACCAGTCGGTGACGAGAAAATCAGGTATCTAGAACTTGATTAACCTGCGACACCTTCTCCATTCATGAATGTGATCGGAGATATGCGTAGCAGTATCCTGCTTAAGAGACGTGAGGAGGTGAGTCCCCGTCTCGTACCGAATGGGTAACTGAAAATGATTTAAAAATGCCATAGCCAACGAATTGAAATCATGGAATGATGCACGAGCCAATTCGATATACCATTTAGCTGTTGAACCAGTGAGGGTCCTCAGGAAGAGGCGAAGCCGAATCGAATCATCGAGCCATGAATTTGACGAACACCATAAGTGATACGTCATCACATGAGCCTGAGGGTCTTCTCCAGCCTTCCCATCAAATTTGGGACAGCCACTAGGTATCTTAGTTGGAACTGGTGGCCAATTCGGATCGTGTAGAATAGGATCATTCGTTAACTTGGACACATCAGGCAGTTCCAACGTCGCTAAAAAATGGTAGTTGTGGATTAAAAGACATTTGCAGTGGATATGAAGTAGAACCAGAATTCCATCCGGCTCTCGGTTGCCCCCACTGTCCTTGTCCCGATGGAACAGGTCCATAAGGGCCTTTTCCAGAAGGATTTTGTCCATAAGGGTTGTTTCCAGAACGGGGTTGCTGATTCTGCCCCCCAGCACCCCATTGGTTACCATATTGGCTAGCAGGTTGTTGATAATTCGGATAAGGATTACCCTGCGGCTGTTGGTAGTTCTGATACAGGATATATGGATTTTGTCCCTGGGGTTGCTGGTACCCGTACTAAGCCTGAGAACCAGGCGGCATTTGATGACTAGATTGGGTTTGATACCCACCTGAATACGGAGGTTGGGTTTGGTACCCACCCGAGTAAGGAGGCGGGGCCTGATACCCACCTGAATAAGGGGGCTGGGATTGATACCCGCCCGAATATGGAGGCTGGGATTGGTACCCGCCCGATTAAGGAAGTTGGGATTGGTACCCACCTCGATACAGAGGCCGGGATTGATACCCACCTGCATATGGATGTTGGGATTGATACCCACCTGAAAGAGGAGGTCGGGATTGATACCCGCCTGCATGTTGAGCCGTCTGGTTAGAAGGTTTTCCTAGCCGGATTTGAGACGGCCATGTTCGCCCAGAAGGTCGAGCTTGCCGGGTGAGGGGCTGCCCTTGCGCAACCGAGGATTTTCCTTGTTGACCAGAGGGTTGCTGAGTGGTAGCCCGGCCTTGCTGCACGTAAGGCTAGCCCCCTTGCCCAGAAGGGTTACCTTGCTGGTTTACGGGTCGACCTTGTTGCCCATGAGGTTGTCCCTGGTTCCCATAAGGTTTCCCCGAAGGGTAGCCTTGCTGGGTACCTGGTTGACCTTGTTGAGCGTTAGGTTGTCCCGGGTTTCCGGAAGGTTGCCAAAGATATGTAAAAGCCAGACCACTAGAAGCCAAAGGTTGTCCTGGATAGGGTTGTCCTTGTGGGCCTCCCTATTGACCTGGGTAGTTTTGGCCAGCATACTGCTGCCCTTGATTAGGCTGCACGTACTGCTGTTGACCCTGGTAGGGTGGTTCTTGCTGTCCTTGTCCCGGATAGTACTGGCCACCACCATACCCGGTGGTACCCCAATCCACATTCAATGGAACGGAAATCTCATCATACGCTATTTCCGGAAAGGAGGTGTACAAATAATGATTCTCCTCATCATAGTCGGGCCTTGACCATCTGGGTTCTGGACATTACGCAAGTATTCAAAATATGCCTCCTCTTCCGTCATATACTCGGAAGCAGGAGGAGCACCACTTGCAGGGTGCACAACTCTAGAAGAAGGAGACAGTTCACCACTCGGCGGTGGGCCTCGAGATGGGCCTGCAGCAGAAGTGGCAACAGATGAAGCTGTAACCGCACTAACAACCAGAGTTGACGCCGCGAAACAAACGGTCGGGTTGGAGGGCACTACTGTAACAGCAGAATGGGGGACTTGGGAAACAAACGGTCCTGTGCTAGGGACGACGTTTTGACCCCAAACAGAAGAGGAAGCTGCCGAGTTCATGGCATCCCTCAACAATCTGTAATGCGCCGGCACCATGACACCCAAAGACGTAACGGTGTAGGGCGTAAGATGATGGGGGATGTTGCCGGAATGGGAGTATCTATACTCAACATAACGGGTGGGCCACTAGACACTGGAGAAGCGTCGCCCATGTCGGAGGAAGCCATCGGAGATGGGGTACCGACAGGAGTGGCAGGATAATCCTCGTCAGAGGGCTCCCAAACGGGATTGTAAAAGAACTCGTAAAAATTGTCTTCTGGAGCTCGAGAATTCAATGGTTGGATGCTCGGAACAATGGGAAGAGCGTCACTGACCGGAGTTTCAGGGGCAACAGAAGATGGGGACCCTTCTTCACTTGGGATCGAAGAAGGAGTTGATGGATCCGCCAGGATGACCCAACAAAGACCCTAAAGAAGCTAACGATAAAGACCTACTCAAAACTAAACGCACACAAGATCTAACCAGGTAATGTTATCGTGGCCAAATGAATTTTAAGACACAGGAAC
>APFE031049672.1:211136-226522 GCA_000404065.3 Pinus taeda | reverse complement strand
CTGCAAGATTTTCTGCATATCCTTGGACAATCTGGCAGGAGGAGTCCTCTTTAAGAGGCATGTGACTGGATATACAAACTGGTCAATAAGTTCACAGTATGAGTAGGGGGAATTCTGGACTTGGTGGAAGACTGAAGACCAGAAGATAACAGACCTCCTCTCACCCTGTGACTCTAGCTTCTTGATTGGGCACTTGAAGCAATCTGTTTGATAATACATGAATAGGTGATAGATGTATGATGAGTACTTAAATATTGCCTCCCTATTTAATCTTGACAATTGGTCATGTATCTTATTGGCAATATATTTGGCATAATTGTACTTCATAGCAAGGGGTTTCTCAAGGCTATATGCAGACAGCATGACCAACATAGTTTCATCAACATGCTCATGTGTAGTGAACCCCAGCACAGAGGTTAACATATCCACCAGCAGCTTGCCTACCTCATTGAAATCTACATATGAAAAAGGAGGTGGCCCAGAAGGTTGGCAGTCTGCCTTCATGAATTTCCTGGCTATTGCATCTATGTCTATGCTAGAGAGCTTGGAGCCCTCATCCAGCAAGTACTTAATGGAGAAGGGGTATAGCAGCTGGGTTTTCTTGTAGTTCAGCATCTGGTTGATGGAATCTGGTGTTATGTAGAAGAGGATGCTCCCAGATGGAGAATTCACAGCTCTGAGCTTCTGGTCATAGTTTTCTGCACAGAGGTGAATGACTTCAGGAAAAATGTTCACAGAAGGCAGGAAGTAGGTGGGAAGATTGGATTCCCAGATGCCATATATGTCATTGTTGTCCAAGTGACTGTTCCTTAGCTGGCATAAAGTTTGTAAGTGATTCCTCTCTGCCACAAAGTCTGTAATGAGGAAATCACTGTCCACCAGTGGCATAGCTTCCAGTTCTTTACTAGGTGGATTCGCAGGAGCTACATCCAGTGCAGCTGGAGTGGCCATGTCTGGTTTTAATTGGATGTTTTACTGAATTTTCAAGTTTGGTACAAATGCTGAGGAATGCTTGCTAATTTATGTTTGGCAGTGAGCAGCTTGACAGTGTAAGGAGGCTCTTGCAAGTTTAATGAACTATGGGGCACTCTGTTTTTTGAAGAACCAGATTGTGTTTGAGCTAATTAGCTGGTTTTTTCCAGGGAATTTCTTATAACAGGAGTGAGGGAACTGCTGAAGTTTTTTAGCCAGTAGCTCGGCTCCTTCAATTGTTTTTATGGTGAATTTTGCAGAGGGACATGGGTTTCTTCGAGAGTTTTGTCACGCAGGGGTTTAACTAGCTTCTTAAGTAATTTTCAGTGGCCAATTTATCAGTGGGGAGCTTTTAGCAGAGTTTTTATGCAGGAAATTAGGAGAACAAAGGAGAACAAAGGAGAACAGTGGGTAAAGAAGGTTGCCTGTGGCAAATACCTAGTTTTTATGGTGTAGGAGACATTGAACCGGACGAATTGCAGGTACTCGGGTCAACAATGAGGGTGGCAGCAGCTTTGGCGGGTGAAATTTGTGTTTTGACCGTTGCACATCATTTTCGCATGTAGAGGAGCTCCAGGATTAATGAAAAACAATGACAAATAACGGTTAATTCTCGTCCTTTTATGCATTTTTGGCCCTTTGGCGCCTTTTTGGTGATGACGTCATGTTGACATCATCATGGGCCTGAGTACGGAAGGGTGACGCGGGTGCCCAGGTGGCAGTGACATGGTGGCAGGGTGGACAGGCGGACAAGTGACACGGATATGACGTGGAGGCATGGTGGCGGAAAAGGAGGGGTGACGTCACACTGACGGGGGCGTGACGTCAGCGCGAGAGGAGGCGATAAGCGGTTTCCCCGGAAGGCCTGAGGGCGGTAAACGGTATTGAGGGGGGGGGGCAGTGACACAGTGGGAGGCCGACGCGTGGTGGGGGTACGGCAGAAATACTGCCAATCCCCCGGACGCAAAAGGTCGGGCGACTTCTCCACAAGAATGACCGCCCACCGTTAGATGGGCGGGGTCGATGATCGGGTGGTAGACCCGATGCGATGGCGCGTTAAGGTAAGGGGGACCCGCCCAATATTTAAATGGATTTAATTAAATCGGGCGCGGGGGGGTAGAAAACTTTAGGATTTGGGTTTATGGTTTAGGCACACACTTTATTAAAATGTTTTAATTAAAAAACTTTATAATAAAATGAAATTTGGGAGGATAAAGGGGTAAATGGGTTTAATGAGGGCGGGGTTTCGGATTTTTTGACATTTAACCATAGTTTCTTGATAAAAACCATAGTCTAGGGACAAAGGGGCTAATACCAACCCCTGATAGGTTAATATTTTCCCAAGGAAGGGTTATATAGCTATAATGCTAGGGGGAGGGTATTTATACATATTTTTGGGAAATTTTTCATAGATTATAATAGAATTAGGGAAGGGGGGAGTTAGGGAGCTAAATAGTACATTAGTGTTTAATATGGCTTTGTGAGGTGAATGAAGGGGTAAAGCTAAGTTCTAAGAGGTAAAACTTAGGAATTTGAAGATAAATGAAATGATAAGAAAGATTTTTTACACAAAAAATGTGGCTTCTTTTCATTCTTAAACTTCATGGTTTGACCCAGTAGCTTGCCATGAAGTGAAGTGGAACTGGACATTTGATCAGATCTCAAGGCCCTTGGGGGTGTTAGTAAATGATGTTTGGGGGAAAATGGGGAAATTAGACATGCTTCCAATGCTTGTCCTCCACTCTCTTCTTTTGATGCCAATACCCTGAGTGGCATAAGTCTTTGCACTTAATAAGCCAATTGGTGATGGCCCTCCATTTCTGCAACCTTGCACTACTTACCCATCCTAGTAATCCTAACATTTTTTCTTCATTTGAAGTGGGTGCACTTGAATTAGTAGACCCTGATTGTCCTCTTTTCTTTTGACTGCCCTCCTATCTAAAATGTACCCTTATTTCTTCCAAGGACCCAGATTAAGCAGTTGGGCACCTTTATTTCTCTACCTAGCTAGTCATCTGCCAAGCTTGAGATGTTTGGACAGGCAACATTCTCTATTCTACAACAAGCAATTTAAACATGGCATGGTCCAGTTTAGACTATTGGGCCATCCATCAAGTATGAGTAGCAGTAGTATTTGTAGAGCATGATACTGCCCAAAAGATAGTAGTGGCATTTTGACTGGCTTCTTTCCTGGTCTTTAGTTTGGGGTTCATTTCACTTTTCTCTTTGACCATTTGATTTTCTTGCCTTTTGATTATTCTTTTAAGGCATACCCTCTTTTCATTTTTTATTTTTTCATAGCATGCACACAAAATATGGAACCTTTGCAGCCTGCAATGATGAACATATTTAGCCCTTCCACTGTCAATCATGAAAGATGAAGCCTATTGGTATAGGAACCTAACAGAAAGCATGGGGGGATGCTAGAACCAAGTTTCTTCATCCAAAGATCAGTGTGATGTCCTTATGTGCCCTAGATCTGCCTTAGAGTAGATCTTTAAGCCCTTAAGGCTTAGTATTGTATCTTCCTTCTAGCAGCCGCTAAACCTCTGAGAAGGTCTACGATTGTCTTTTGCAAACCCTGAATAGGCGAATTAGCTACGTATGTACAACATAGATTGTCCTTAGATCAATATTTACTTAATTCTACCGATATATTTGGTAAACATAAGAAAAATTATTATTATCTTCACATAATCACTTATCATTAATTGCGTTCAGTTAATTGACTGTATCCAGTAAATCCATGCATCAATATAGCATTATTTCATAAAGACATCATTCATCATAGCATATATCGCAATCAAAAATAACAGAAGTAAAGAGATAAAACACAGGAATTTCTATAACAGACTTCTTTATTGATCTTCAATATAAGCTTACAGACTCAACACTTCCATGCGCACTTAGCTGCAGGGGTCCTGTGGGCCAGTTTTGGGGAAAAAGCCCAAATTTTGATGTAAAAAGATGTAAAGTCTCCACAAATTATGGATGCGGAGCGCTTAGCTAGTCAAGAGTAAAAAAGGGTTTTTACCCTTGTTTATGTAAACTTGAGTCAGTTTTTGAGATCTACCCATGGTTCGTGGACCATGGGATTGGATAAATAGGTGTGCCTTAAAGAGACTAAGGCATAAAGAAAAAAGTCTCGTCTATGGGTATGACGGAAGGAGTCTAGCGCAGAGGAGTGAGTCTTAGAGGGTGAAAGGCTCTACTGCTGAGTGCACAGAAGCCTAGAGTAGTGTCCGCAACTAAATGCATGGACCCCTACAGCTGAGTGCGTAGGGAAGTGTTGAGTCTATAAACTTATACTGAAGATCAATAAAGAAGGTTGTTGCAGAAATTCATGTGTTTTATCTCTTTACTTTTGTTATTTATGATTCCGATATATGTTATGATGAATGATGTATTTATGAAATAATGCTATATTGATGCGTGAATTTACTGGATACAGTCAATTAACTGAATGCAATTAATGATAAATGATTACGCGAAGATAATAAGACTTTTTATTATGTTTACCAAGTACGTAGGTAGAATTAAGTAAATACTGATCTAAGGACAATCTATGGTGCACGTAAGTAGCTAATTCACTTGTTCAAGGTCCGCAAAAGATGATCGTAGACCTTCACGAAGGTCTAAAGGCCACTGGAAGGAAGATACAATGTCAAGCCTTAAGGGCTTAAAGATTAGCACGAAGGCAGATCTAGGGCATAGAAGGACATCACACTGATCTATGGACACAGATCCTGGTCCTAGCAATGGAACCATTTGTTCGCTTAGTGGGTCCTAACCTAGGTTCAGAGTTAGTTGCACCAAACAAAACCCTACACTACTGGCCCTTTTGGCATCAACCCGATTAACGCGGATTGAAGTCTCACCCGAAGTAGTATGGGGGGATGTTGGAACCAAGTTTCCACAACCAGAGATCAGTGTGATGTCCTTTTGTGCCCTATATCTAGCTTTGCGCAGATATTTAAGCTCTTAAGTCTTTGTATTGTGTCTTCCTTCTAGTGGCCTCTAGACCTCTGCAAAGGTATACGACCGTCTTTTGCATACCCTGAATAGGTGAATTAGCTACTTACGCGTACCATAGATTGTCCTTAGATCAGTGTTTATGTACTTGGTAAACATAACAGAAAGTCTTATTATCTTCGTGTAATCACTTATCATTCATTGCGTTCAATTAATTGACTGTATGCATTATTTCATAAAAACATCATTCGTCATAGCATATATCACAGTCATAAATAACATAAGTAAAGAGATAAAACAAAAGAATTTCTGCAACAATCTTCTTTATTGATCTTCAGTATAAGCTTAAAAACTCAACACATCCCTGCGCACTCAGCTTCAAGGGTCCGTACACTCAGCTGTGGACGCTACTCTAGGCCTCTATGCACACAGCTATAGAGACTTCTCCCCCTCTAAGACTTACTCCTCTACGCTAAACTCCTTCTGTCATACCAATAGACAAGACTTTTTTCTTTCTTCCTTAGACTCTCTAAGACACACCTATTTATACAATCCCATGGTCTGTGGACCATGCGTAGTTCTCAAAAACTAATTCAAGTTTACATAAACAAGGGTCAAAACCATTTTTGACTCTTGACTAGCAATGCGCTCCACGTCCACAATTTGTGGAGACTTTACATATTTTTACATCAAAATTTGGGCTTTTGCCCCAAAACTAACCCAATAGACCTCATCCCAACATCGTGCATGAGTGGTCAATGCAACATAAATGAGAACCGTACGAATTGGAAAAGGAAACAAGGCAACAGGCAAAGCTAGAGAAATCACAAGTTTGAATGATTATCCAGAGTAACAAACAACTCACCTCATTCATCACCAACATTTAAGCCTCATATGCACAATTACATAATAATGTGGATTTTATCATGAAATAAAACAAGATCCCTTCATTTGGCTCACTCATTGAAGCCAAGTACAAGAATTAAGTTAGGCAGGAGGTTAAATAATACGTAGACCAGCTCAGGAAGATCACTTCCAAGGAATATTTGGAGGTGAACATGAACAATATGCAGAAGTACATCCGTGGCCTTGTCCAGATCAACACCATGTTGATTCTCCTGAAGAAGGAAATTCATACTGGTTCTAAATCAGTCTACCTGTATGCAATGGAGGCTAGAGTCCACTTCTAGCTTGATCCCATCACATAGTTCAGGGAATTCATCACACAATACAAATCTTGTCACCACTATATGACCGAGAAACTACATGTTGAAGTGGTTGAGCTAGAGTTTCCCTAAACTCAAGCTTAACTTGTTCTGTCTTATTATGCTATCTATTTGACTCTATCCTATTTTGTCTTACATGGGCATGAGAAATATTGTAATATTTTTTGTAATTAATTGTAATTGATATTCCAAATGTCAATTATGGAATGTGAAGAGTCATTTTTTAATGAATTCTAAAGGTCATGGTTGAAGTAAGTCAAACAGTACTGGGGGATGTCAAGGAGTCACAAAGGGAGATGGATAGTCACCCCTTTTGGTATAAATATTCCCTCATTAGTAATGTAAAAGGATTTTGGTTGAGCTTTTGGCTTAGGACCAAAAGCTTGGGAGTTTTGTTCCTTTTCTTCTCTGTAGCATAGAGGGAGTATCTTTATTTGGAGGAACAGGTGTTGGCTTCATGTTCCACTATTGGGACTAGTGGTTCATCAATCATATATGTATGCTTGGAACTTTCAATTGAATAAAATATTAGAGCCAACACATGTTCATGCATATGTTGTGAATATAATAGGACTATTCATGTTATGTTTGTAATATATGTTATTTCATTTATGCTAATGCTTATGAACTATTTCATTTGCATTAGTATGAATCTTGTTGAATGTGTGTTGTTGTATATTTCCACCATGGTTAACTTGTGAACTATTTTGTAGGCTAACTTGTTATTCCTTTTATGCTTGTGTGTTTCTTTCAAGTTGCATATTATTACATGCTTCTAAGGGTATCACTCAATTTCCCTTTGTCATGTTAGAACCTTTCATGCATTGCACTTGACCCTTCACAAAGTTATACACTTGTTTCACCAAAGTCACATACATCATTCAATGTGTTAATGTAGACAAGGCATAACACTAAAATCCACTATTTCGACAATTGGTTCATATTCAGGATGGGGCTTCTATTCCAAAGAGTTTGAGGTCTTATTGGGACTTCATATCGAGGAGACCCCCTGAATGTTGGTAGGTCCAACAATGTCAACAGGTTGTTAGTCAATTCTCACTTTCACTAGTCAGTACTATGGATTGTTCATAGGTGCAATAGAGGTCTTATTCTCTTTTATCCTCATCAATATTTAAATGCCATTACCACAGTTTTGCAACAAAATTTGTTACATACTACTCTTTCATGCGGTTATAAACATGCATCATGCATTTCATGCCAAAAATAGTCTACTGCATATATCATTATGTAGATTGTTAGGATCATACATGAGATGATGCCCACTAGTATTATACCTCGATTTATTTACATCTTACCAATTCCCAAAAGGCACCACTGCTTCAACCTTCAGCACTGATAGCACTTGTAACGTCCCTCGGCAACCATTCATGAAAATGCATGGAGTTAGAAAATTTTCACAATTTACCCACAGGTAACTATCCAAAATACTATTCTAGATTCCTCGTTAACCATTATATGGAATATTCATCATTACATAGAGTAAATTTAGTAAAGGAATAGTAAATGACATAACCATTAACAACCACATCTATAGCATATTAACATAAACGTTCTGATGTAACCTTACATAAGTTTCAAGATTTCTTTAACTAGATTACTTAATCACATACTTGATATTATAAACATCAGCGTATGCAAGGAGTCCACATCATAAAAGTAGCACAATAGGCACCCATGTCATTAGACATTGATATACCGTAGAAACCCCATAGGGTGAAAACCAGCAAACATTTAATTTAATTATTAAACGCTCGTGAGGGATTTCACCCCTCACTCAATGGTTCTAAGGGATTCCATCCCTTGACCATTGTTATAAAATATTCCAAAGAATATAATCTCAATAACAACATAATCTTTATAATCTATTACAATCATCATGACATCATTTACCCTCAATCCCTTTAGCATTGTGTCTTTAAGGCTTGGTTCTTCCCATCAGTAGATTATCCTGCAGCTAACATTCCTTTAATCTACATAGACCACTAACTTATTTCTTGCCATAATCATAAACATAATCCATATTTATATGTCACAGCCTTTTCCAATAGCTGCTACTATCAACAACCTTTGATATCATAATTAAATCAAGTATTAATCAAACCAATTCATAAATCTATACTAGTGGTGTTTCACCATCTATTCATGTACATTCATGAAATGAAGACAAAATATCATAACATGCTTCCTTTAACAACACTGCATATGCATTATTAATAAGCATATAACCATCAATGCATGTTTATAAACAAATACCACATTAACTAATATTCCCCTCACATACGCACATATTCCTGCAAGGAAAATCACTACCACTGTCTAGAAATTCTTTTAAAGGAAACTAGCACATTAGTTATGATATTTATGCATGAAAATTACAAATATTTTATCAAAATAACTATCCCTTCAGCCATTACTTTTGGTGCATGAAAATACATAAATAAAGCTAACACAATGAATGTTATTGCTATGCGTGCAAATGCATATGGTTTCCAAGAGGATATTTTCCAATGTAGGCTACTACATCATGTTATCGTTTCCAACAAGTGAATCTATATTCTTTCCAAATGAAATCTAAAACAAATCTTGCATGCATATACATATTATTCCAAAAGAAACTAACATAATAATTGTGTTATCATAAAAATAATCACATATAATTTTTCTAAAGAAATCTAGCTCAATAGTTCTTTTATACATGCAAAGAACATATCTCTATAACACTGACTATTCTTTTTTCATGCAAGAGATTATCATAATAGCCCTTCTTTAATGTATGCAACACATATTCCCTTCTCTATAATTCTACCATCGTTAGCTATTATTTTCATGTAAAAAAACACATATTTATTTTTCAAAAGAAAGTTAATATAACCTCATTTCTCTATCTTTCTACATGCATGTTTCTCTTACTTTCCTTTCAATAATCCATAGATAACCATATTTTATGCATAAAAATCAAGCAACAATAACAAGGTTAACTTAACCTTTTATTCAACTAAATCAAGAAATTGACACAATTCATCTAGCGAGACAATCTTTTCAAGAGATTATTTTTTTCAAGAAAATTAACATAGTAAATTTCTTTATCTACATGGAGAAAAATATTTTATATATCACAATTACTATCGTTTTGTGCATGCAACATGTGTTTTTTTCTAAGACAATTTCCCTTTCTTCAATGCACATAATCTTTTCAAGAAACAATCATGTGTTCTTGTTCTTGTATGAACAAGATTCATATGCACCTTTCAAGAAAACAATATTTATTTTTCATCAATTCATGAACAAAACCCCTATGCAGCCTTTTTCCACTCAAATCCTTATAGTATTTAAATAACCAACATGGGTAATATATGCATACAATTTCTTACATAAAATGCACATGAAATATAACTTTTTTTTAGGAAGAGAAGGGTTACTTCTATTTTCGATTACAACTCATTTTCTAAAATGTCGTCCACGAGCTACATACTTGCAACCTAGCTCAAGTTGGGATTCAAGCATGCAAGGTGAATGGTGCTTGTACAAAACCAGAAAGACTTCAAATGAAGAGAGTTGATTTATTATAGGCCTCATGAGGGTCTCACCTTTATAAAGGTTTTATGTCTTTTTATAATAGCTTACAAAACTCTGTGTAATGTGAGGGGTGTGCTACATAGTTATCACAAAACAACTCGCAAGCCTCTTCGATTTTTACAAACAACACCATTCAAGGTATCAGATGTATGGATGGACAATTTCATGTAGTCTTCAATGAATACTTTGATAGAAGCTCCCTCTCCCAATAGAAATCAATCCATTTTTAATGATAGCTTACTCTCTCCTCATATCACTAGACACATTACCTTTTTTTATGTCCGGCATACATGAAACATTTTCTTGGTTCGTTTCAATTACTTACCAACTAATCAAAATGGTTTTGATGGAAAATTGTTTTGTTAAACATGGTAAAATAATATTTCCATCGTGAATGCTAATGTGAATACACTAGCATAGGTATATGGATTTTTCTATGAATTATCTTTAGCTAATTTTATAGCAAAGTATTTTCCATTCAAACTCAAAAAAAAAAAAATTAATCATTAAAATGATTGCAAATGAAATATAAATTTTCTTTTTACCAGTCACTGCCTCGCATCAAAGTGCGTTGTTTTTCAAATATTCTGTGAATAGTTTGTAAAATTTTTGCAATTTTATTCAAAGTTTTGATAAAATCCTTAATATTTCTATTATTCCCTAAATTCAAAATTAATTTCCTAGTTTTTTGTAAATGTTATTTCTAATTTTTTATTGGATAATCTTTGATGGGACATAATTCCCATTGTGGAGGGTCTTTTATTTTTGGTATTTGTCAGTGCCTGACAAATAATTTTAAAAATCGAAAAAAGACTAATTTTGTGAGTGGTTATTTCGTTGGTGAGTGCTCTGACACTAACATTGACACTGTCACAGTTATGCTATTTGTTTTCCCAATGATGTCAGAAATGACCTGGTTGTAGGTCCTTTACACAGAAAGGGGGGAAAACAAGAACGAAATTCCAATTAATATTAGTGGAACTTTCCTAGTGCAAATCTTTCTTCACTCGCATCTCCAATGAAGGAAACGAGGATTCTCAAATAGTATACATCCCAAATTTTATGCAAACCATAGATCAACAATTTAGCCTTCACCTTTACCAGAGAGAGAAATAAATAACACCCATGGGATAAATCTATTATTTCACTCTATGTGTTGCAAACAACTAAACAGTGGCTTTTTCTATGCCTGTTGTGTTGCTTGGATCAAATGAAATATTGACAAGTTTACAATAGGCATCACCCAAAAAAATGTGCTAAATTTCCCAAAGCATTTTACATTAAATTTTCCTTTCAAAAATTATGAAAATATCAATAAACCACACAATAATGACTTATCTTTATAAATATTTTTAAAAATAAATCACAAAGACAATACATATTCTTAACAATAAATTAGAAGCATAATAAACATAATATCAAATGCATTATATTTTTATTATCAATAATCACAAAAATAATCTTAATGTGTCCATATAGATAAATTCATTTTAATATTTCTAGATTTCCTTTGAATTTTTGTGTTCATTTTTTTCGAGGCTAACACCAAGGTAAGCCCTAAAAATGTTTAATCCTGCTACAATTGAACATACCTGATGAGGTGCTAGCTTGCCTCTTGTGTGAAATAGCAAACTAACATTTGGGGAGCGCAAGAAATAAAATAAGATGGAATTCAACAAGCATGAAACTATATAAAGAAATATAAATCATTTATAAATGTGGGAAGATTGAATCCTAGGGCCTGTATTCTCCACACTCTTGGAAGTTGCTTTATATAGTGATTTTTCAAGCTAAACCTTCCACATCTCTTCTTAGAGATAACCTACCATCACCCGAGCTAGTTTATTTACATTCTCTATGTAAATGTTGTAACATCCTTTATTTTTGATAGGTTAGTTTTTATTTATAAAAGAGGGTATGAAAAAATGTTGACACCTAATCATCAGGATTGGGTGAATATAATGTAAATAAATAAATAAGTAATATGAATAGTCATCGGGAGATGAAGTAAACAGTATCTCCCTCATGTATATAATGAAGACATACCTGAAGGAATAAAATATACAAAACAATTTTGGTTGAGGAGTTACCTCCTAGTCTGACATGGTTTTGTGGAGCACTTGGAAGGTATGCTTTTGACAAGCAATTTAGTGGATTTTCAATAATAATTGCAACCTTTTCTGCATTGTGAATTCAAAGGAGATAAAGGATTTTAATAAAATGTGCAAGAATTGACAAAGGAAGCTCAATTACTAATAATTGTCGTTTTCTATGCAGGAAGACGTGGAAGCAAGGAGTTGTCGTCCAAAAGCGAGAAGCAGAGGAAGAATAACTGTTGTCCCTCTAGAGGGGAACCAGATGCGAACAAGATCGAGCAAATCAGAGCTGAATAGTCCAGGAAAAGAATGCGGGATACCGAGTCGTCGAACGCGAGAAAGAAAAGAGAAGGATTAACCGATTGGCGAATCCCTCAGGATCTCCGATCCTGAGGGATCGCTGTTTTACTTATCTTTGATTATCTAGATACCTCCGTCGTTACTTTTATATAAAGGAACAGCGTCATTGAGCAAAAGAGACAATTGTTTTGTGTAATTTTAAGTTCCAGAACAAACTTTGATCATCGAGTCTCACTGAGACCTGGTTTGTTATACTTTTGTTGATGCGATTAATATAAAAGACTTGGTGTTCATTTCATCTCTACGTCTGGAGTAACCTAAGGCAGTGTACCATTGGTAGCTAAGGGCCCGGCTCCGAAGGACACTTGATTTTGTATCACTATACTGTGATTTGTGTGTGGTTTGTTTATCTTTATTATTCAGTAATCTGATACATCTTTCATATGATATGCTATGCTCTGTTATGATCAATATATGAATGATTTCGCCATGTAATGACACTGCACGGTACAATTGGATCTATTCAAGGTTGAATTGCATCTTTAATCAGCTATTTCTGTAACAGAGTGTCGGTATGAATGTTACTGTCATTGGATCCATGTGAAATAATATTTGTGGGATTTGAAAGTAATGATACTCTGTTTAGAAACATAGTTATATCATTCATCATTCTCAGATTACTATATTAGTATAGAACATGTATATATGGTTGATGCTTGCTGTTCCATAATTCATCAAGGAATGTTGTTCCATAAAGTATATTTTATCTGGTTTGCTTGAAGAGAAAATCAGAGTGAGAATCAGTTGGTTTTAACTCGCGAGATTTCGTTCTTTCGATTGCTGTTCCATTTTATTATTGTTGTTCCATTTTACTGTTGTTCCATTTACTGCTGTTCCATTTTATTATTGTTGTTCCATTTTACTGTTGTTCCATTTACTGTTGTTCCATTTCCATTTTGCTGTTCCATTTTACCTTCTACCATTTTATTTACCTGCCTTTGTTGTTTTGGTGTGAGAGAAGGTCTAAGGCTGTAGTGAGCCTCAGCAAGACGCTGCCTAGCTCCCAGACCTATAAGTCCATGCTCTAATTTCCTTTCTTTATCAGTTTCTAGAGGGATGGGTTATTGCTTCCGTACCCTTGACTGATCAACTGTCTTGTGCGATTCTATCTTTTGGATTAGTTCAGTCACAGCTTAGCATCTGTTTTCTTTTGTATCTTTTGAACACTATACTACTAAGCATTACTCGGACAAATAGCCTCGGATTGAGCTACTCTTTGCAATAACAAAACGTTCCCGGATTGATTTATTAATGTGGAATAATTAGAGGTGTGAGAGACCCTAGTTATAGCTCTACATTTTGGCGTCGTTTCCAGGGAAGGAGTATAGCCATTTGCCCTTTACAGAGTAGTGCGCAAATCTCCTGGGGGGGAGTTGGATCTTAAAAACGGAAGGTAAGAACCTGCGTACGGAGCATGTAAAATCCCTGCTCCACCGTCCGCTCTCTTAGCAGAATTGCTGGTTGAATAGGATTTAGTAGTTTTTAGAGTGCATGACTAAGCAGAAAAAGCTAGAAAAGAATATCAAACTTCCAACCAAACCCTGAAAAAGCCAAAGGGCCGGTGACCCTTGGCCGAACAACCTTCATAGACGAAATCTATAAGAAAACTGAATCTCAGCCGTCGGTAGGCCTCAGAAAGATTAATTCTAAACAGCCTACTAGCTCCCTTCAGGCCACAGCATCACCATCTGGAGCCTTCGCTGAAGTGCATAGTCAGACTGATGAACAGGACTTTCAAGAAATTGAAAATTCTGTGTCAGAATGACTACAGGAAGGGAATTTAAGCAACCTTTGTGAAGGAGAAGGGGAAACAGGGGAAATAGGAGAACCAAGGTCTCCTTCTAGGATAATCCAACTGTTAAACAGCCTAGATAAGGGGAGCGCGGTCAAAATTAATATTGAAGGCACCCCATTCCCTCAGATAGAAATTCCAGATAAGGGAAGTGTCATTAAAACAGTCCCTGCCAAGGCCGTTCCTTCTCAACCTAGGAACGCCCTCCTAGAAATTCTGGAAGGTTATTGGCACGTATTTGATCCTATGGCACAGAATCAGCCAAACACTCAAACTTCTACATTGCAATATCCTATAGTAGATTCTGCTGCAAATGCACCCATGAAAGCGATCCCTCTTCAAACACACCCGACGTTTCATGGACTTACATCAGAGGACCCCGATGCATTCTTATTTGAATTCGATGTGGCTATGTAGAGGATATGATTACACCACTGACCCCAGAATTAAAATTGTCCCCTCCACTTTGAAAGGAGCAGCTCCTGAGAGATGGTTTATGGGTTAGGTGGTTGGAGTCATAAATAACTGGGAGCAAATGAAAGAATCTTTCCTTCAAGAAAATAATCAGGATTAACTGTAGTCGAAGAGAACTAAAAGATGAAATTTTCCAATGACAAAGCCAGACCCAATGAAACTTGGAGGAATACGTAGAATGTTTCCAGTATAATTTACAGAGGATCCCCCTATGCATCACTGTACCTCTTGCCTGATAATGTGTTGAAAACTGCATGATTTAGAGGCATGAAAGAACAGTGGATTGAAACATTGAATAATGGGAAAAGGGGATATTTCAAGAGATTTTGCTGACATCATTGATTTATGCATCAGGAGTTCAAGAGGCAGCACAAGGATAAAACCAACAGAATATGATCGGTTTGTTAGAGATAACAAAATATCAACAGAAGGAGTAACACGTGTAGAACTTGGTAATTTATTAGAAAATTATAAAACTGATATTCTGGGGACATTAACTACACAGCTTGATATTGTGCAGGCTAAACAAAAGCAGATGGAGGCAGAACAAAATCTAGCGATTTTCTGCCCCCGATGCAGAAGAAAACATAGCCACAAGGAATGTTCACTAGATGCAGTTCAAACATGTGCTATCTGTACGAAAGATCAACTTACTGAGAGCTGCCCCTCACTTCCTGGATTGAAGGCAGTATACAAGGAAGCGGAAGAAGAACCAGAGCCAGCATACTTTGTTAACCAGCGTCGCCAATGGCAACCTAGGCAATCTGGTATGTTTTTGGACCCAACCTCTTCTTTCCAGCCTCCGCAGTATAATGCTCAGCAATATGGTATGTGGCAAAACCAATCTACACCCCCATTTCTGAACTGGTCATCACAGCCGTTTCCTTCTCCAAATCC
>APFE031049672.1:165652-192430 GCA_000404065.3 Pinus taeda | reverse complement strand
ACTAACTGAGCATCTTTTGAAACTCAATTTCAAACATTATGATCTTGATGATGCAACTTTATTTGTCAAGAAAGTTGGCAAAATAGTTGTATATCTTGTGGTATATGTAGACGATCTTTTGATGACAAAGAATAATGAAAGCTACATTGCATCCATAAAGAAGGAATTGGGGAAAAGTTTTGAAATGACTGATTTGGGCTATGTTCACTACTATCTTGGTATTGAAGTAACCCAACATCCGAAATCCATATTTCTTTCTCAAAATAAATACATTAGAGATCTGTTGAATAGGTTTGGCATGACAGAATGCAATCCTCTTACTACTCCAATGGAACAAAAATTAAATCTCACATCTATTGAAGGAAAAGAATTTGAGGATGCAACAAAGTATAGACAGCTTGTAGGAAGTCTCAACTACCTAACTACTACCAGACCAGACATTTTGTTTGCTATTGGAATCCTCTCCAGTTTTATGAAAAAGCCTTGTGAGGGACATTGGTCTACTACAAAAAGAGTTCTAAGGTACTTGAAGGGAACTCAAGACTTTGGAATCAAGTATACACAGGTGGACAACTTCAGCTTGATTGGATACTCTGATTCAAACTTCAATGGAGACAAAGAAACTGGGGTATCTACTTTAGGATATGCTATGAGTCTTGGATCAGGAGCTGTCTAGTGGAGATCACGCAAACAATCAGTTCTAGCAAATTCCGCAACCAAAGCAGAATACGTGGTAACAGCGGAAGCAATAAAAGAAATTGTGTGGCTCAGGAAAATTCTTGAAGATTTGCAGGTAAAACAAGTACAATCAACTCCACTCATGATTGACAACACCTTTGCAATAAATTTGGCCAAGAACCCAAAGTTTTGTGATCAAACAAAGCACATCAATACTAAATATCATCTGATTTGACATCATGTTGAGGCCAAAACAATCCATCTCTGTCATTGTTCCACTAATGAGAAAATTGCATACATTTTCACCAAAGCACTTGGAAGAGAAAAACTTGAATGATTCATAATGATGCTTGGACTCACCAACATACCTTTAGATTAAGGGGGGGGAATGTTGACACCTAATCATAAGGATTGGGTGAATATAATGTAAATAAATAAATAAGTAATATGAACAGTCATAGGGAGATGAAGTGAAAAATCTCTCCCTCGTGTATATAATGAAGACCTATCTGAAGGAATAAAATATACGAATCAATTTTGGTTGAGGAGTTACTGCCTGGTCTGACAAAAAATAAAGAATAAAAAAAAATGAAAATGAAAAAAAAAAAGAAAGAAAGAAGAATAAGATGATGAAATGAAACCCCATCAAAAGAAAATCAAAATTTTTACAAGTGAGCCAATTTAAATTCCACTTCAAAGGAATAAATTACATTGTAATAAATTAAGGTTTTGTGTGTAGCTTGTTTAAATGCCACAACCTATTTTTTTGATTTGAATCATCTAGTTTAATCATTATCAAATCATTTAAATTTATGTTTTAGATTAGTGGATAAGTTCACCAAATTGTTTAATCCTGGTAGAACATTATTAGATACGATAGAATAGGATAAATAATGGCCTAACATTCTCAAAATTTGGCCAAAGGATGTATTAGATTAGGATTACAAACAAATTAGGCAAATAATTGGTTGCTAGTCCAAATGCGTTGAAAATAAGATTAAGATTGGTTTGATTAGGACTTAATTACCTCACCTATTAAAGGTGATTAATTTTTGTATAAATAAAACTTTATAATGTTTTAACCAAAGTCATAAAATGATAAAGAAGTTTGTTGTGAAGTGCTAATGAGCTAACACATTTGAATGGTGATCCTTTTCATTACCCAGATAAATGGAGGGGAATCCATTTCACACCCCCTTCCACCATTGTATGATAATAGCAAGGGGGGATCTGAAAAGTGGTTTCCCTCAAAGCGGGCCCATCGCAATGTGTCACTCCCTCCTTGCTTCGCACCCCCGCCACTCATTACCACTTACCGCTATCGCCCCCTCCAAAATCCTCTATTTCACTTAATTCATACGTCATCCTGCCAACAGTCATTCCCTATTCCCGCACCTTCTAGCCACTAATCCTTTCACTCCATGTATCCATATTCGTTACATTCCTATCTGCCTATCTATTTCTTCTAGTTGTTACCATCGTCCTGTTGGCCATAAATGCATATCCTCCCATTTGGTAACGGTTTACCTTTAATAGTTATACATTCTTCATTATAAATAAACCCCTCATCCCCTTTACGTGATTTCCCTAGCTTTTTTTTTTATTTCTGATTCATAGGTTTCCAAATCTTGGCTGCTCCTTGCACCTACTTTGTGACAGCCAAATTTACCATCAGAACGAAACCTCCTCTCTGTCAGGTATTCTTATTCCTAACCTTTCGTTATTTCTTCCTCCTGTTTTCACAAATAATGGCACCAAGAAGAAAAAACCAGCCCTCTAGTAGTCAAACCTCATCGCAGGAAAATCCAAAAGTCTCTGATACCCTAGATCTTGACCACATTTCCTTAGTTGACCAATTTTTCAAAATTACAAACACAGAGTGCGAATTCGATATGTTCGAATTGTACCATTGGTTAAAACAAACTTATCAGGATGCAGTAGATGAAATAAACTTACGAGAATCCTTATTACCCATGTTCATGTTTCCTCAAACCCATCCTTTTTCTAACTTAGTCATGTGGTGTCAAGCTAAGTACAATCCCCTATAGAGAACTATGGTAGCTCATAATGGAGACATTCTGATATCTATCACCTGTGAAACTATTAATAAGATGCTTCTTATCTCTAAGAATGATTCATCTTTTTATCCACTGCTGTCCTAATTGATCTATATCAATAGCTCACTTTCCCCCAAAGAGCTCAAATGTTTGAGATCTTTCTTCCAAAAGATGTTGAACTTCCTAAAAAGAACCCTCCTTATCCAGCATCCATGTTCCATGAGAGAGCTAAACATATAATTTCCTTAGTTTGTTGCTTGTTAGGTTACCAAATAGATCAATCCGTATATGAATCTATTCTAGGTTACCTATCCATTTTCTCCAAAGAAAACAAACCAACTTTCATGTATAATTATAGTTAATTGTTGGTTGAAAGTATGCATGAACAATTAATGAAAATCACTACTGAAGGAGTATTTAGATTTTATTTTGTACTAGTGCATATGATCCTTTTTCAACAAGGAGACATGTTCCCTATAACATTACATAAGCAGGATGATCAACAATTACTTCAATCAGTGACATAGTGGACTTCATTGATCAGAAGGAACGCAAGTGAGTTCAAATTTTCATATTTAATTGATTGTTTTATTCATCCAGTTGCACAGATTCTCAACAGCCAGAGCGAGCCTAGGATTAGTCCAGAAATTAGGGTGTATGGTTGTGAACTAGCTCCATAAAAATTGCCTAAATATGTTCCAATGAGAATTTTCTCTCTGGAATATATTATGCAAATGATCAATATGGACAAGCAACATTTTATTTTAGGAAAGAGGAAATCTCAGTTTAAAATAAAGTCCCAAGTAGGATCTTTTATTTGCTTTACTAGATCAGTAGGTATTGAAGCAGACTCAATCCTCGACCAGATGGGATTCTAACCAAGTTTCACTTGGTTTTATAACCCATGTAGTATAATCTCCAACTTAAGGATGGAACTCAAAACCACACCTTACAATCATACTCCAAGGCTAGATATTGAAAAGTACAAAAATCATGAACAGTGGGAGGAGAACACACTTCAGGAAGTAGAAGAACAAACTTTACCTCCTTCTACCCTCTTGACTCCCACTTCTCAAAGAATTCAGGACAAGAGGCCAAGAGAAGCATCTTCATCTTCAGTAAAAGGTGGAAAGGAATTCATTATTTATCATAAGAAACCAAAGACTGACTCCAAAGATACTACTGGTCAAGGACAAAATGAGCTTATAGTCATGAATTTGGATGATTCACAGGTTTCTAAAGGTACATAAGAAAATGTAATCACCACTCCATCCTCCTCTCTAGTTTCACAAAATTTGTTGGAGATCACCGAGTTTGCAGGAGTAAGTAAGCAAGAGGAGCCAAACATCTTCACTAATTTCCTTGAAATTAAACAGAAGAATGAATCTCTGAAGGAAAATTTCTATGCTCAGTTATGGAAATAGACATCGACTTCACAACACAAGTTATTGATAGCCTTTGACAGTGAAAAAGGCAGGATTCAAATGGAATTTCTACAAGCTCAAATTCCTTTTCCAAAGGCTTCTTCAGACTACAAGAAGACCATATTTTCCTTTGATGCCAACCAAATACATCCAATCGACCAGATGGACATGCACAAACAATCTAGTGAGATGTTTTTCTCTACTATGACTAACACTGCTATGGAATTATCAAAATTAAGGACAACTCTTTCGAATGTACAGTCACAATTAAAGATAGAAAATATATCCTCGTTAGCAAAGGATAATGGGATAAAATCATTAGAATACTTAGTGATCAAAATTGGGTATGATCCCACTGATGTTAAAGTTGTAGAGGAAATTATTAAAAATAATAATGCAGATATTTTAGCATTAAGGAAGCCACTCAAACTAACTTCTACAGAGGATCCCCAAACTAATGAAATAGCATAAAGTGAGCAGCACAAAGAAGAAATTCTCAAGTTAATCATTGAGAAAAATGTACAAATAAAAACAATGGAAGAGAAAATTGAGAAATTACTTAAAGAAAAGGAAGAATATGCTCAAGTAGCCCTAGCTCCAATTATAGTTGTACCTATTACAGTGTCAAGGATAGCAGGGGAATTTACATCAGCAACAATAGAGTCTAAATCAATAGCAGGTGATTTAAGAAAAGTCATATAGGAGTTGTCTCTCTAAAGACAGGAAAATGAAAGGCTTCACAAGAAATTTAAGAATCTAGAGACTCAGAAGATTAAGAATGATACTATTTATGTTGAAGAGATGCATAAGTCCCATAGATTGAAAAGAAGGATTGAAGATTTGGAGAATGAGTCATTAATGGCTCAGACCTTAGCCCAAGACAAGGAAAATATTTGGGCAGATATCAATCAGGCTATAACTAAAGTTTGGCCCTCAATACAGATTATTTTTGAACAGGAAGAGCTCATTAATAGGTTCCACATAGCTATTGAAGAAGTCAGAGAAATCCTTAAGGAAAAACCAAGTGAAGCTACAGAAATGATTAAAGTGCTCAATTCAAAAACCAGGGCTAAAAAGGAGCAGATTCAGATTGTGGGTAGGACAAAAACTATTATGTAGATTAAGAAGGTTTTGCAGAAAAAGAATCTCATGGCCCAGTTCGAGACAAAGTGTCAGACCTTGAAAACTGTTGTCCAAAGGTTTCATTTGAAGTTCAACTTACTCAACCAAAGAGGACTGCTAGGATTAGTGGCACCAAATAATAGGCTAATCAATTTGGAGGAATATTGCCAAAATCTTTATGCAATTGCAACTGATAAAGTTAAATTTGCAGGTATTAAGGGTCACCTTATAGGGAAGGAATTCTTAGAGGCTTTGGATTTTAATTTAATAATCAAGCATGAAATCAAACATATCTTTATTAATAAGTCTACTTTTGAAATGTATACCGAGGTTGATGAAGTCTACAGAAAATTGGTTAATATTTCTATACCAGGTGAAGATAGATGGGATCACTTGTCTGGAATTATCGACTAACTTTCATCACCAACTGATAGACATCAAGGAAACACTATTTGGGGACAAGATCATCAACAAATTCCTTAAAGATAGTGCCAACACTAAATAGTTTTAGAATTCCTATGTTTTTGTACTATTCTTGTTAAAAAATGTCTCTAGATGATCTTTCATTTTGTATAATTAACTCTTCCTTTGAGTTATTAAGGGTTGAACCCTTGGATGATTTCAAAGAAAAATTGTAACTAATCTGGAGATTTGCTTCAAATTAATGAAAGGATTATTGATTTGCCTCAAATAGCTTGTCTCCTTGTGAGTTTTTCTTGTGTTCATTTCATTATGTTTTTCTTCATGTATTTAAGTATTTATGGAGAAATTTGGGTAAGATCAAACTGAATATCAGTCCATCTTAAATCCCCTGTGAATTTATAAACAATAATTAGATATTAGTTTATAAAATTGTCTATTATTATAAACTCCTCTATATCAATAAATTATCTCACCCAATTTCATTAGATTAAATACATTTTGTTGAGTAGGAAAACATTGTTTACATGCATTCTTTCTTATAATTAATTAAATATTTTGTTTAAATATTTCGTAAGTTGTAATTCTTTAAGACTTTGCTATTCACTCAATTAAAATCAATTAACTATTTGTGGACAAATAAACAACCCTTTCATTCTATTTGGCAAGTGTTAAAGTTTAAGCACATGTTTTCAAACTATTCATAACATTGGTCATCCAAAAAATTTAAAACAAATAAAACATTTTAGATTCTTTGGCATGATTAATTAACCTAAGATCATCTCAGAGGACAATAGTAAGCATATTTCAGTTCTTTGACATTAATGAAATGGAGTGTTATTTCTGCTGCATCTTTGTATTTATGGTTATATTTGTATTATGTTTCGTTCTTGTTTATGTTTGGATCAATGGTATCAGAGTAGTCTGCTCTTTCTCCATTTTTCTTTGCATGTACCCAATGAAGTTAGGGTATAAGAAGTTAGGACTTGAACTAGTTGAAACTTTCCAAGACTAACCTTTTAAACCCCGGAAACCTCCCATGGTGGAACAAAAGAAAGAAGAGGGAGCAAGATATCCTTTCAAAATATTGCTCGAAGAAGACCTCGAGTGATAGAGGAACGCGACGATGGACAACTTTGCCCAGATCGTTTAACGGCTAGCCACAAGCGACACATCTTCTTCCAGCAGCCACTTTGGAAGCACCGCTCCCTTTAAGGTACAAGTTAACTTTGGCATCCACATATTTGAAGTTCGGATAGATGTGGATGTCATAGATAAATTGTTAAATTTGCTAGAAGGATATTTTTCGGTTCATGATTTTTCCAACCTAGAAAAGATTACCTTTTCACTCCTCAAAGTCGCCTGCCACATCAAGGATTGGTGGGAAACCTAATGTGATAAGTGAAACCTTATGATTTTCAACCACAACCACTTCGAATTATTTTCAGGATGCCAACAAGGAGTAGTATTACCCTGTCGGGAGATATGAGGATAAATACATAAAGTGGGCTACATTGTGGTAGGGAAAGGACCAAGACATGCTAGAGTTCACAAATATTTTCATACCCTTTGCATGAAATTGGGTATCAATGATTCTGAGCAATATATTTGATACTCAAGTACCGCGACTGTCTGCATAAGTACATCCAGGATGAAATGGATTTCCTAGAAATCTCCTCACTCGATGTTGCCTATAGATACACTGCCGAGATCAAGAAGAAATTTAAATAGAAGAAGTAAGACTTTGGATCTGGGAATCCGAAGCAAGGGAAAGGTGCCTTAAAACTATAGAAGAAAGGAAAAATATAAGGTAGGGCGACCCAAGACAACCCATTGAAGCCACAAGAAAAAAACAACACCACAAAGACAAAGAAGGACACGAGAAAATGGTGTGAGTTCCATAAGAGCCCCACTCAAAACACAAGTGAGTGTCGGGTCAAGAAGTGACTAGTGGCTAAGATGAAGGATTCTGAATTAGATGCATGTTCTGACACTGAGTTAAAACCTGACAACGGGAATGACAACGGGAAGTAGATTATTGACGCAGAACCCAGTGTCACAATTTCCACCAACAATATAAAAAGAATGAGCTCGAAGATCCAGAGGACGGGGGTCACCAATTCCACTCACAGATTTGGATGAAGGGTTCTCCACTATAGTTCATTCTTGATAGTGGGATTCAAAAGAACCTCATTTCAGCAGAGGTCGTGAAGCAACTAGGCCTACTAACCACAACACACATGCAACCTTACATCATTGGGTGGCTTAATCACCAAGGACAAGATCTATGTGACAACCCTTCACAGATGAGTTATTGTATGATGTTTCTCCTCTTAAAGTTTTTGATGTATTATTAGGCCAACCATACTTGTGGAAGTGTGATGTTGTGTATGATTATAGGCCTCACATTATTATTATTACTTTGGGAAATAATTTATATAAGATAATAGATGTAGCACCTCCTCTCACCATCTATTTAATATCTGCAAAGAAATGCAATAATATTATTTCCCAAACTGGGAAATTTGTCTTTCTTATGATTCACCCTCAAGAAAAGAAGAAGATGGTAGCCACATCCATGGCCTCTAGACAGGGCTCCTCTGCACAAAAACAACAAATGGACAAGGTCATGGAGGAGTACAAGGACATCTTCACCTCATCCACATGGGTACCCCTACATTGTCAGGTCAAGCACTCCATCAATCTGACCTCGGGTGCACCACCACACAACAAAACGATCTATTAGTGCTCTGTTCGAGCGAATGATGAAATCAAGAGACAAATGCAGGAGTTGTTGTAGAAAGGGCACATCAAGCCAAGTTCATCACCCTGTAGTAACTCGATCATGTTGGTATAGAAGAAGGATTGGGCCTGGAGACTTTGTATTGCTTATTGTGCCCTGAACGAGATCATTGCCTGGAATAGGTATCCCATCCCATAGATTGATGACCTTTTGGACTAGATCAAGGGGGGGAATATTTCAACAAGATTCTTGAAGTCTGGTTATCACAAGGTAATAATCGAACCCTTCAATGTGTGTAACATTGCATTCAAATCCAAGGAGGGCCTTTTCTTAACGGATACCCCCACAACCTTCATGAGGCTGATGGAATACATATCGCAACCTTTCACCAAATCATTTATGGTGGTGTATTTGGATGACATCATGATCTTCAACCAGATTTGGGAAGAACGTGTCCACCATATTTGATAGGTCCTACAAACCCTGTGACAACACAAGTTGTGTGCCAATTTGGAGAAATGCACTTTTGGTATGACCTAGGTTTAATATCTGGGGTACATCATTGATGAGTGGGGTCTGCATGTGGACCAAGCTAACATACAAGTCATTAGGGATTGGCCAGTCACAACCACTTTAACAGAGCTACAAAACTTTTTGGGTCCTGCCAATTTCTACAATTGGCTCATGTTGGGTTTTTCTCATATCACTTGGGCTTCAAGTCAAGTCACCAAGGGTGAAGTGAAAGAAAAATTATTTTGGTTTGAATCCCAACAGAAGGCATTTTCTGAGTTGAAGCATTGCCTCAACTCTGCACTAGTTCTCACATTACCAGACCTGCAACAACCATTTGAGATTGAGACAGAAGCCTTCGACTATGTTATTGGTGCAATTCTTACTCAACAAGAAAATCCAGTGGCATATCATAATGAGACACTTTCAGACATAGTCTGAAATTATCCCACCTATGACAAAGGGATATATTCCATTGTGTAGGTTTCCTGACATTAGAAGCATTACATTTTGGAGAAGGAAATGGTCATCCACACATATCATCGACCATGGAAAATTTTAGGGGCTAATATTCACAAGTGGGCTAATTTTCCATGGTTTTTCCAAAAGAAATATTTGTCCATTTCCATTTTTTTCAAAAAATGATTTACCCAAATTTTATCGTATAAATGTTTTTAACTTAAAAATTGCCAAATTTGTATAAAGAGTATGTATAAAACTATTAGAAATTTGCATGTTTTTAGAAAGATATCAACAAACATTTTATAATTTTCAATTTGGGGACTAGTAATATTTTCCATGGTTTCTAAACTTTAAAACAAATTTTCATCCTTAAAATTTTCACTGCAACTGACCCCTATAGTTCATATAGACACAAGGAAAGTTGCAAAATGATCGCCATTAGAAATGGCCCACATACTTGCAGAAGTTCCATTTCAATATTAAGTACAAGAAGGACATCACCAATAATGTTGCAGACTATGTCAGCAGACCAACAATCATGGTGTTGATCATTGCGCTCAACTATTATGGGAACGAGACTTTAGGGTGGCCACATCTTTAAAAGAGTGATCTAGAATTCGACAACGCATACCAGATGCTCCTGTAAGGCAAGAAAGTTCCAAATTTTCACCTACAAGATGCACTATTATGCCACCTATGAAACTAATGTGTTCCTTCAAGCGAGCATGCCAATATGTTTTTGGAGGTGCACTACAGTTGGCTCGCTGGACATTTTAGAGTAAAAATAATGGCAGTGTTGCAAAAGTATTTTTATTGGTTGAACCTTTGACAAGATGTTAGGAGATACATTAGATCCTACATTGCCTGCACCATTTCCAAACCCACCATCAAGAAGAAAGGCATATATACTCCTTTGCCTACTCCTAGTCGACCTTGGGAATCCATCTCCATGGACTACATGTCAGTCCTTCCTTCTACTATGCATGGAAATGACTACGTTTTCATGGTTGACGACAGATTCTCTAAGATGGCCATTATGGTAGCCTGCAAGAAGAGTATCACAATCGAAGCCATTTCTAAGCTCTTCTTTGAATGAGTGTAGGTACACTTTGGGATCCACAGTCCATTATTTGAGATCAGGACAATAGTTTCTTGAGTACATTTTGGTCAAACCTCTGGTCAATTTTGGATACCAAGCTCACTAAATCCATGAATTTCTAGCACCAAACTGATGGCCAAACAGAGGTCATCAATAGGATGATCATACACATTCTGCACATGTACAACTCAAAGAATCCACACACATGGGATGAAATCCTTCCCTGTGTCCAACACAACTACAACCGAGCTCTCCATATCTAAACTAGCCACAACCCCTTTCAAGTGGGGTTGGGATTCAAGCCATTATGTCCCATTGATGTGACCATACCATTTGCTGTTACTCGAGTAGATTTGGCTCATGTCCAATCTGAAGCTGACCGAGATAAAAAAGTTCATTGAGCACATTGAGCACATATTTCAGTAGGTCCATGACATATTAGACAAAGCCAATGCTAAGTACAAGCAATGTCATGATCAACATCGAATTTCACACAAGTTCTAGGTGATCGACAAATTTTGGTTGCATTTGCAGGAGGAGTTCTTTGCTCGGCCCCACCGCAAGCTTCGCTCATTTTGATATGGGTCATACACCATCACCAAGGCTTTATGGGATAATACCTTCGGTCTCAACTTTCCATCATTCCTTGGCCTACACCCAATATTCGATGTGGACTGGTTGTGACCATATTTTCCCCCATTGTTGGACACATCCGATGTTTCTAAGTAGCTGACACCAACAGAGCTCAACCCAAGATGAAATGAACAAGCCATGTGTTACACAGTAAAATGTCACTACCATCATGTCAGTCCCTTTACTGTGCCATAAAACCACATTCACCTATACTCATGCTCCTCAAAATGGCCAAAAAACCTTCTTTGCCTAAGTCAAATTGATCATCGCGACTGTTATTAAAATAACCGCGCTGACGGGCGGAGGATAGTGCATCTGTTGCGCTGCCAGCGCGGAAGCACACGTCTTTTCCGCGCTGATCCCATTTCCACGAACAGCGCCTCCTCCGTTTATCCTTTTCGCGCTGACCGGACTTCCTCTATAGCGGTTGGCGATGTCAGCACGGCAGTTCACGGGTTTTCCGCGCTGATCCTGTTTGGGCGAATTTGTTCCAACAACCAGCCTTCCAGATCCCTCCAGAGCTGGTTGTTAGCATTGTTGAGGTCGCCATCCCTTCCCTGGCATGTCTGTTTGACTGACCACCCACTTATCTTGGGGGAAAACTCATCCTTTGCCTATTCATGGAGACTCCTTCTCCTTTATAAGCCTCCTCCATTGCCCATGAGCAGCTAGTTTGGAACATATAGACTTTGTTGAAGGAATTCTTAGTGCATTTGAGTGCTGCTCTTTGTAGGCATTTAGTGTGTGGTGTGAGGATTGCTTTGAGCTAGAGAAGGTCATAAGTTAGTAGCTTTGTATGTGAGAGAGAGACCTTTTGACTTGGGAGATTTTGGTTTAAAGGTGAATGCTTGGGAGACACGCTGGCTGGACCCTCTAGGGAAGGACGCAGCGTCAGGACATCGGTTGTACCTTACTCTACTTTTTGTCAATAAAGATAGATGACTACTCTTATGGTTCCATTTACATGTATTCAATGAATGGTTGATGTAAATTGTATCTTTCCTGACCGATACATAGTTGTTTTTATTAGATTTTATGCTCTTGTTTGCTCTCTTTTGCTTGTGCAGGTATTCATCCGCGAGGATAGCGGGGAATTGTGATCAGCTGTAGCGAAGGAGCGAGAGGAACGTCTCTTCGACAAACAAGCGTTGGAATCCAAGTAAGTTAGTCTTACCTACTTGTTAAATACAACTAGGAGCCTGCGGTGTAGCATTGTTCGATTGTTGCTAGACCCCTGTTGGGCTAGTAGGGATCGCCTCTATCCGTAGAGGGGATTTACCTATACAACAATTTGGCGACTCCGCTGGGGAGCCGGCCTGTCTTTTGTGTGTCACCTTTGCTTTGATTGTTCCTCCTTTGTTGAAAGTTTGGGGATCGTCTTGCTGTTAACTAGTTTCTGGGTTCGTCCTAGGGACTATCTTAATTGCTTTGAAAACCTGTTGCTTTGGTTTGGAAGTTTTTGTTCAAATCTATTTGCTTTTTAGCCTCAGCGCGTTTTATTTTAAAACAGTTGCGCTGACATCGCGACCTCCCTTCTTTGCTGTCTCTGTCATCGCGTCTGTGTATTAATTTAACCGCGCTGACCTGGTTTTTCGAGCCAGCGTGCTTTATTCGTGTCCTTCCGCGCTGACAGCGCAAAGTTGCTACGGGCATCTGTCTGTCATCGCTTTGTTGCTATAGGGTCACCCGCGCTGATCCTGTAAAAGACTTTTTTGTCCAAATTGACCTGCTGAACCTCTTGGTTTTGACTTTCTCCTGCTTTTGCTACTTGGTTTTTGGCTTAATAGCTTTGTTTGAACTGTAGCTTGATTGCTTGCGAGACTTTATTCCACGAGTGCTCGTTTATTACTTGTTTTCAGTTTGTGCGAAGCCCTTCTTCTGCTCTTATTGCTTGGTTTATGTTTTGTCTCGACTTTTAGCGATTGCTGAAGTGTGTCGAACCGTCGTTCGCCTGGTTGTGAACTCGCATCCTTCGGGTGTTTGCTTATTGTCATTAGTGTCACACTAAAACCCTAGGGCATCTAGTGGTCAAGTGTGTCTAGCCTCCCGTCCGCGATTTGATGTTCTTAGTTGGCCAGTCGACTTCGTTTTTGTTCCCGTTTTTGTTTGGCAATTGTTGAGAGTGATTGGTTGTGTTCCAAGCGGTTTGCTTTCCTCCATTGAATTCCTCATTGTCTTGTTGAGCTTAGATTACAATAGCTCGTAAACCTTTGTTTCCTTTTGATTTAGGGAACCGGTTTCAAGGATTTGGGAATTGTCTTGTGTGCATTGGGTGATTTAATGTTCGCTTAGTTTGGCTATCTCTCTAAATTCGATTGAAAAGAACTTTTATGTCATTGAAAAATAGAGCAAACTAGTGTCTTTTGCTTTGATAGTTGGAAAAGAAAAGAGCATTTCATCGTCTCGTATTTCTCAAAAGAAAAAGTTTCCTTTCCTTACTATTAGTTGCATTAGGTTGCGTGCTTGCTTGAGTTCGTTTTGTTTGTTTGAAGAATCCTTAACTCTCATTAGCTAGAATTCATCGAACGAAATGATATTCTTTGGCATATAGTTGCATTTAGGCGTTTCGAGAGATCATACGGTAGGACCTCAAACTCAAACTTAATCCAAGATCAACTGTAAAATTAACCAAATTTACATAAAAACGCATTGGAACCTAACGAGAACATTTAGAGGTCTAGGCTAGAGACGTGTTCCGGCGTCTTTAAACCTAGTAGCTTAACGTCGAGTGGTTGGGTGATTCCTCCACGGTGAAACGATAAGTGCTAGTACGGATTGGGCTCCCACGTACCGTCGAGTATATATGGGGAGACTCCATCAGGCTTGCAACCTTTATCCACAGGAAACCGAGTCTGCCACCTTGTAAACCGTAACGCACCGAACACAGCATTCGGGAAGATTGACTGCAGTACGACGAGTATAAGCAGTTTTACGGGTTGCTTGGTAAACCTTTGCCTAGAACTTCCAGAGTAGTCGCTTTTGATCCTTTTCAGACAACAGAAAAGGTGCCAGTGAGCGTCTTGTCTCTTCGTGCTCATTAAACATTCGAAGGAGATAGAGTCATCTTTTCGTCCTTCTCTCGACTCTTAAAACATGAGAAGGTCAAGTTTTGTTCCTTTGTCTTAAAATTAATTTGGCCACGATAATATTTCCCGGTTAATCTTGTGTGCGAATAGTTTGAGTAGGATTGCCGTTAGCCTCTTTGGGATCTTCGTTGGGACATCCTGGCAGATCCATCGACTCCGAGTCAAGGGTCCCCTTCTTCTGTTGCCCCCCAGTCTCCGTTTTGTGGCGCTCTTCCCATCGTTCCGAGCATATTGCCATTGAACTCTCGAGCTCCGGGAGACGAATTTTACGAATATTTTTTCAACCCTGTTTGGGAACCTTCCGACGAGTCTCATCCTGCCACCCCTGTCGGCACTCCATCCTTCATGGCTTCATCCGATATGGGCTCTCCGGTGTCTAGTAGTCCGTCTGTTATGTCGGATATCGAAACTCCCATCCGAGCAACATCTCCTATTTTACCCCCCGAGACCTCTATACCTTATGTCATCACGTCCTCCGGACGGGCGGTGCCAAGGAATTACAGGTCGTTAAGTGATGCTCGACGTATCTTTAATGAGAGTCGTAACATAATCCCTACCACAGGAACTGTTATTTCCCAAAACCTTCGGACTGTCGTTACGACG
Organism: Pinus taeda; assembly: GCA_000404065.3. Taxonomy (NCBI): domain Eukaryota; kingdom Viridiplantae; phylum Streptophyta; class Pinopsida; order Pinales; family Pinaceae; genus Pinus; species Pinus taeda. Next base: position 177,593 of record APFE031049672.1, on the reverse strand, counting down.
GTCCCCACCAACCCGACCGTTTGTGTCGCCGTGTCAACTCCAGTTGTGAGTACGGTCGCAGCCACATCCGCTGCCGTTTCTACAGGAGGCCCATCTCGAGGCCCTCCACCAGAACATGGGGAACCGTCTTCCTCTTCTAGAGTTGTACACCCTGCAAGTGGTGCTCCCCCTGCTTCCGAATTCATGACAGAAGAAGAAGCATATTTTGACTACTTGCGCAATGTCCAATACCTGGAGAATCAAGGTCCGTACTACGACGCTGAAAGTCACTTCTTGTACACCTCTCTGCCTCAAACTCCTTTTGATGAAATTTCCGTTCCTTTGAACGTGGATTGGGGCACCACCGGATATGGTGGCGGTATATACCACCCAGGTTATGGACAACAAGGACCACCTTACCAGGACCAACAACCTTATTATGGGCCTGATTATGGGCAGCAGTTTATGGGTCAAAACTTTCCTGGTCAGCAAGGAGGCCCGCAAGGACAACCTCATCAAGGACAACCTTGGGTCTCTAGTGGTCCGGAATTCTCCTATTTTGGGCAACCTTTGGGAAATCCGGGACAACCTAATGCCCAGCAAGGTCAACCAGGTACCCAACAAGGCCACCCTTCGGGGCAGCCCTACGGAAACCAGGCGCAACCTCAGGGGCAACAAGGACAACCCGTGAACCAACAAGGAAACCCTTCTGGACAGTCGGGCCAGCCTTACGTTCAGCAAGGCCGCCCTTCCACCCAGCAACCCTCTGGTCACCAAGGGCAAACCTCGGTTGCACAAGGGCCACCTCTTACCCAGCAAGCACAATCTGCTGGGCAACAGAGACCACCCCCGATCCAACCAGGACGACCTTCTGGCCAGACGGCACAGAATGCAGGCGGGTACCAATCCCGACCTCCCTTTTCAGGTGGGTTTCAATCCCAGCATCAGTATCAAGGCGGGTATCAATCCCGACCCCCGTACCCAGGTGGGCATCAATCCCAACCTCCCTACTCGGGCGGGTACCAATCCCGACCTCCGTACCCAGGCGGGTACCAATCCCGACCTCCGTACCAAGGCAGGCCTCAGGCCCCGCCTCCATATGCAGGTGGGTACTATTCCCAACCTATGCATTCTGGTGGATACCAAGTGCCGCCTGTTTCGCAGGCTCAGTACGGGTACCAACAGCCCCAGGGACAAAATCCGTATATCCCTTATCAAAATTACCAACAACCGCAGGGTCATCCTCCCCCGAATTATCAACAACCTGCCGGTCAGTATGGTAACCAATGGGGCGCTGGGGGGCAGAACCAGCAATCCAGTTCCGGAAACAATCCCTACGGGCAAAACCCTTATGGGCAAGGCCCTTATGGCCCTGGTCCTTCGGGACAAGGACAGTGGGGGCAACCGGGAACTGGGTGGAATTCTGGTTCCACCTCGTATCCACCACAGATGTCATTCAACCCTCAGTTACCATTTCTAGCCACGTTGGAACTGCCCGATGTGTCAAAATTGACCAATGACCCTATTTTGCATGATCCGCAGTGGCCACCAGTTCCAACCAAAATCCCGAGTGACTGTCCCAAATTCGACGGGAAGGCCGGTGAAGACCCTCAAGCCCATGTCATGACGTATCACTTATGGTGTTCGTCAAATTCATGGCTTGATGATTCGATCCGACTCCGCCTGTTTCAGAGGACTCTCACAGGTTCCGCTGCAAAATGGTATATTGAGTTGTCTCGTGCGTCGTTTCACGACTTTAATTCATTGGCTATGGCATTCTTAAATCATTTTCAGTTACCCATTCGGTATGAGACTGGAACTCACCTCCTAACGTCTCTTAAACAAAGTACTGCCACGCATATCTCCGATCATATTCATGAGTGGAGAAGACGTCGCAGGTTGATCAAGTTCTGGATACCTGACTTCCTCTTAACCGACTGGTTCACTACCTCCTTCGTCCCCCAGATAGCAAGGGACATCGCCATGGGAGCATGTGTAACTGAAGAGCAAGCAATCGCGCGAGCTCAGTACCTAGACTTAGTTTATTCTCAGTCAGGTACCCTATATGATTATTTGCCAGACGCCCCTAGGCCCGGCACATCTAAGGCTCCACCTAAACCATCCATTGATGGAGTCATAGGCGCTGTGTCCCAGGCCTCCAAAAAATCTCCTAACTCTGGGAAGCAGAAAACTAGTTCACCGAACGAGAACTCTTCCCAGGGCGTTGTTATTTCTGGAAATACCTCAGAGGTTAATGCGGTTCAGTCTTCTACGACCAGCAAAGCCTCGAAGGGGAAGAAAAAGGAAAAAGGGAAAGGAAAAAATAAATCTGATAAACCCAAGCAAGGATCATCCAAATCTCCCGATGAAGAAGGTACGAAGCGTAAGCCTAAGTACCCGTGCCTCATTTGTGAAGAAGACCACTATACTAAGGACTGCCCTAGGCGGGCCGAAGTTAGTCGGTTATTAAAGGGTACTTCGGGAATCCCTGCTGTTCTAAAAGAACCATTTCCTTCTCAGCAAACCCAAATGGTTGCTGATCCTTCTTCTTCCTCCCCATTCGGTTCCCAAGTCTTCATGGCCGGAACAATTCCGATTCACATATCTACTCGGACTAAAGATTACTCCTCGTCTGCAGGGAAGGAGCCAGAGGCCTCCTCAAGTGCTCCTCCGTCCAGCTCCGGCCCACTCCATATTGAGAGGCCAAGCACTGAGACGATAATCCGACCCCCTCCAAAAGGGGTACTCCGAAGATCTTCCTACAACCCGAACGCTCGTGCTGCCCAGCACTATAGCATCGTGGAAGACTTAGCGCAGGCTCCGTCTGCCATGTCCGCATTGGAAGTCCTTCAGAGTTGCCCCCCTCAGAGGAAGTCCCTGCTATCGGCCATCGGTGGCATAGACCCTGCAGACTCGGATTTAATTACCTTTGATCTCGAGAGTCATGTGCCGCGACTGCCTCACCAAATCGCTTTCTTGATACAAGTCATCATCAACTCCAAAACAATTCATCGTACAGTTATTGATGAAGGCGCCTCAACCTGCATTATGTCGGTTGCGTGTTGGAAAGCTATTGGGTCCCCGACCTTGAGCCAGTCCCCGACGACTTTGGAAGCGTTCGACGGGAGAGAATCTCGTCCGTATGGTATCCTTCAACGGCTACCTATTACCTTGGAAGGAAAGACCGTAGAAGTTGAGGTTGAAGTTGTAGACGCTAGTCTTACATATAATCTTCTTCTGGGTCGAAGCTGGACGTACGCCATGCGTGCTGTAGCTTCCTCTCTCTTTCGTGTCATTCGTTTTCCCCATCAAGGGAAAATAGTCACGGTTGATCAACTTTCCTTTTTCGCGTCCTCTTCCGAGGGAAACGTACCCTTCGTTGAGCATACCTCAATGTCATATGAAAATGTGGGAGCCGGGCTCTTTAAAGAACCCGCCCTGATGGGCGTTTTTTCCCTCCCACCTCCCAACTTCGCCTCGATCTCCATGATCTCGGTTCATTCTGACCCTTGGATCCTCCCGTCCATCGACCAGATAGAACCTTGGGGTGAAGCAATGCCGTTGAGCCCAGCCGAACTCAACTACGTTGAAGTCATTGCTGCATCGGCCCTTTATAAAGAACCCACCGTCCCGAGTGGGGCGCTTGATTCAGATGATTTTCCGCCTTGGGTTGGAGAACACCCCTCTTCGGATCCATTAAAGGAAACTTTTCCTTCCGACGAGGCAATTATAGAGACAATGTCTCTAGACGAACGACCGTGGTCCTCTCTCCACCATCGTTCTTCCTTTCTCCCATCCTCCCAGGAAACTATACTGTGTCTCGCGCGGTTTGCCTCTTGTCTCCCTTCCCAACCCCTTCAGACGCCTATTCAAGCCTATTCAACGTCAGAAGGAAATTTAGGGAACATTACGCAAACTCAATCGATCGACATCTCTGTCAAATCGGGGATCGTCGAAAATATTCTTATTGGAGTAACTTGCACTCCGGAGGAGATTCAGGTCTACATTGCCCTTTTTCGTGAATTTCGCGATGTTTTCGCATGGTCATATGAGGAAATGCCCGGCATTGATCCGTCTATCGTCGTGCATGAGATACCAACATATCCTGGAGCCAAACCTGTCCGACAGCGTTTGCGCCCCGTGCACCCCCGCAAGGCGGCAGCCATTAAGGCAGAAGTGGAAAAACTTCTCAAAGCAGGATTCATTTATCCCATCCCTCTGACAGAGTGGGTTTCAAACATAGTCCCTGTTGATAAAAAGCAGGGCACCATTCGTGTCTGTGTTGACTACCGCGATATCAACCGAGCATGTCCAAAGGACAACTACCCCACTCCCTTTATCGACCAACTTATCGATGAATGTGCGGGTAGTGAAATTTATTCGTTCATGGACGGTTTTTCTGGCTACAACCAGATTAACATCGCTCCGGCAGACCAACACAAGACCGCCTTCATCTGTCCCTGGGGTACTTTTGCCTATAAGAAGCTCCCCTTCGGTCTCAAAAACGCCGGTGCTACTTTCCAACGTGCAATGTCATATGCTTTTCATGATATAAAACACATTGTACAGCCGTATCTGGATGACCTCCCGGCCCATTCAGCTAAACGTGCAGACCATCCATCGCACCTTCGCGAAATCTTTCTCCGTTGTAGACACTACAATATTCGTTTAAACCCGCATAAATGTGTCTTTTGCGTACAATCAGGTCGACTTCTCGGGTTTATCGTCTCCCGAGCAGGTATCCGACTGGATCCTTTAAAAGTCGAAGCGATCGTGAATCTTCCTCCACCTGCAACTTTGCGGCAATTACAAAGTCTGCAGGGAAAAGCGAACTTCTTAAGACGATTCATACCAAATTATGCCGAAGTAGCGAAGGGATTTACCCGGTTACTAAAGCGTGACACTCCATTCCGATGGGATGCCACTGCCGAAGAGTCGTTTGCTCATCTAAAAACACTCCTAGTCTCCGCCCCTTTGTTGCAGCCTCCGAATTATCACCGTGATTATACGCTCTATTTGGCTGCTGCTGATACTACTATCGGCATGGTTCTGGTCCAAGACGACGATCATGGCATCGAGCATGTCATTTACTACCTTAGTCGCAACTTATTAGATACGGAAACTCGATATGCCTATGTCGAGAAGTTGGCCCTCGCCGCAGTCTGCGCCGTCCAACGATTCCGCCACTATATTCTGTTGCGCACTACCATAGTGATTTCAGACTGCAACCCCATGACATATATTCTCTCACGACAATTACTGGGGGGAAAATACTCAAAGTGGATCGTCATCCTCCAAGAGTTCGACTTGGAATTTACTGCAGCCAAGTCCAAGAAATCACTGGTATTTGTTGAATTGCTATGCTCTCTGCCATCCGTCGCTGCTCCCTCGCAGATCGAGGAATCCATCCCAGATGAAACTCTGTTCCTGATCAGCACCCTCGATCCATGGTATGGGGACATCATCGTCTACTTACAGACGTCCTCCTTCCGCCCCGACACTTCGAAAGATGCTCGTCGACGGATCCGTCACCAATCCCAGCCTTATCGCATAATTGGGGACACCTTATACCGTCTTGGGGTTGATTCAGTTCTTCGTCGGTGTCTCACCTTCGAAGAAGCAGAAAGAGTTTTAAATGACTGCCACTCCGGTGCTTGTGGCGGTCATATGTCTGGATACGCTACAGCACAAAAAATCCTTCGCGCTGGTTATTTCTGGCCTTCTATCTTTAAGGATTGCATTCTCGCAGTCCGCGCATGCCATGAATGCCAGATCCACCAGAGGAAGATGCGTGCTCCTGTTGCCCCTCTGCACCCCGTAGTGACCGTCGGCCCCTTTGCCAAGTGGGGCATCGATTATGTGACATGTAACCCTCGCTCGGCCGGGGGGCACGGTTATATTATCGTTGCTGTCGATTATTTTACCAAGTGGGCCGAGGCGATGCCTACATTGTCTGAAGATGGTCACACGGCAGCGCAGTTCATTTTTAATCATGTCATTGCCCGGTTTGGAGTCCCACAAGCCATTGTCACCGATCACGGAAAACACTTCCGTAATCACATGATGGTCGAATTAACAACCCAACTTGGACTTAGGCATGATAGTTCATCTCCATACTATCCTCAGGCCAACGGTCAGGTTGAAGCCGTGAACAAAGTCTTGGTCACGATGCTTCAGAAAACTGTCGGCATGCATAAGTCGAATTGGCATTTGATGTTGTTTTCCGCATTGTGGGCCTACCGGACCTCGGTGAAGGACGCCACCGGCTTCACTCCTTTCCAATTAGTATATGGGCTGGAGGCAACCCTTCCAATTGAGTGTGAAATTCCTTCGCTAAAATTAGCCATCGAGTTACTTCCCGAAACTACCCCTGCGGAAGAACGACTTCTCTACCTGGAAAGGCTAGATGAGACTCGTCGCCTAGCCTCCCTTGCTATAGAAGCTCAAAAGAAGCGGGTGAAAACTCACTTCGACAATTCCGTTAGTCCACGCTCTTTCGCCGAGGGTGATTTGGTCCTGCTCTACGATCAAGCTAGTGACAAACTAGGAGCAGGTAAACTCGAGCCAATGTGGCACGGGCCCTATATTGTAAAAAGAGTTTTGCAAAAAGGAGCCTACGAGCTGATTGATTACGAAGGCAATCCCCTGGACCGGCCCCGTAATGGGCTATATCTTAAAAAATATTATGCCTGAGTCCAGGCACTCTTCCATTTTTTTACATGCATATGCCTTTTTAGTGTGTTTTGTGTGTGTGCGTGTGTGTTTGATTTTTGTCTTAGTGAGCCGGCATGATTGCTGCTTATTGTGTCTTCTGCTTCTGAACAGATGTCTGGACCTCCTTACGTTGGTTTCGCTGATGGTGCTTCCCGCAGTACTCGTAACCTGTCATCTGCGGCATGGGTGATCTACGATCCTCATGGTGAGTTGGTAGACATTCAAGGCGTGTGTCTAGGTTGCACGACCAACAATGTAGCTGAATATAGCGCAGTGATTGAACTATTGGCCGAGGCGACCAACCTCGGAATCCGCTCATTGCTCGTAAATCTAGATTCGCAACTTGTAGTTCACCAACTCAATGGGAAATATTCCGTCAGAGACCATCGCATACTAAGGTTGTATCTACGTGTTAAGTTATTGGAAAGAAATTTTGATTACATTACTTATCATCACATTCCAAGAAGACTTAATGCTGTAACTGATGCATTAGCTAACTATGTATTAGACAGACATTTGCGAAACATGTAAACCCATAAACATAAGAAGCATAATAAACAATAAAACGTCCATGTATATATATATATCGGGTGGCGCACTAAGGCGCTCAAAAATAAATGTATGTGTCTCAAAGTGTTCTCAGTACATCTGAGACATATGTCTCTCAAAAATGACAACAGTGGAAATAAAGCCTAGGCAACTACTGTGGTGGATCCCTCGCTCTGTAGGCAGCCGCCGCTCGTGCCACCCGCCTCAACAAGCGGTGCATCCTGGGCTCCACACCCACTGTATGAACCTGTGCGGCTATCGGTACCTCCTCGATGCCCTGGTAATCAGGGATCCCTGCTAGCAACCCCTCCAGGTTGCGGATCACGGTCTCTGCCTGGTCGCCTCCTACGGGAGCCAAAGCCAGGGCATCAACGCCCTGATCTGCCCTCCGAGCCTCTGGAGCTAGGCCAAGAGGTCTAGCAGGACCGACATCTGCACAGTAAGAGCATATATCAGAACATATACATCAAAAAATACAAAAACATCATATAAGAAAAAACCAACAAATCAAGTGTCATACCTCCGTCATCCCACTGCTCTCCCGCAGGCAGCGGCATATCCGGGTCTCCTCGGAAGTCGATACCGGCATATGGCCAGTCCTCGACGAAGATGACCTGGCTCTCTAGCCACTCTCTGAAACATAGGCCCCAGGACACTGATCGTCCGCCGCCCCCACGAGGCATGACTCGGGCCCACCTGGTGGCCCTCGTCTCCCGCGCGTTGCGCGGCGGGTCTAACACCATGGTCTGTAGACGTAAGGCCGGCACCCGCTCGAACATCAGCGGAAGTAGAATAGAGCCGTAACCGAACTGCTTCGACTCTCCGCGTCGGCAGTTGTTCAGTTGCCTCTTCATGCTGTTCGTCACAGCAAGTGCCCAGTTGAAGATCGTGGGCTCTAAGCAATCTAGAGCAAGTAGGAGATTGGCCTTGGAGGCCTCATGGTTCGCCAAACTCCCCGCTGCCCGCGTAACCAGGAAGAGAATGGTGCGAAGGACTATGTCGGCACGCTCACCGACGCCCACCGAAGGAATGCTGCATTTCCCACTCCGTGTGTTGGTCGCCCATGGACAGACACGAGCCATCAAGCGATCCAGCATCTCACCACTAGGACGCTGCCCCTCCAAAATGGGCACCGGTCCTCGGCGGGACAACCCAGTCAAAAAATAGATATCATTCGAGTCGAACTCGATGTCACGGCCTCGGATGGTGAATTTCCCATCCACTGGGTTCCAAGCTCGAACCAGCAGCTCTAGCAGGTCTGGCTGAGCTCGCAGTCTCGGAGTACGGAAAAATTTCATCAAACCGCATGCCCGCATGGCATTGCGGCATCCAGCATCAGCCAAGGCAGCCATATCCTCATTGTCATGGTCCCTCTCTTGCCAAGTGACAACCATCTTGCCCTGCAAAACACCCAAGACCCTTTTAGAATCATACATGTGAAAGAAATCACTCAGAATTATTTAAATTTTGAAAAATCATATTTCTCGGCGCCAGCGCGACTGTTTCTAAAACAGCCGCGCTGAAAATGGCCGCCCCGTGTATTTTTCACTGGGCCAGCGCGGAAGGACACGTCTTTTCCGCGCTGACCCAGATTGGGCTACGTGTTGGAAAGCCCGATCAGCGCGGTCCCGATGGGGAAAACCGCGCTGACTGAGAGCGCTCCAACGCGCAAAGATTTTGGCCAAATTGGCCGAATCTTACGGTCAAAACGGTCAAAAACATAATCAAAATGCAGGGAAAAGTGAGAAGAACCTACCTGGAACGAGCGGTTCGGAAATCAGCGTCCAGATGAGGAAGAATCAGCTCCGTCAACTTTGTAGTAATTTCACGTCCTCCAGAGCTCCAATGGTAAAATGGTAAAAAATGTTTTTACAAAACTCCTATTTATAGTCAAATTTCCAAATTTGGTTAAATTTCCTTATAGATGTGGGTTTTTTACTATAATTTTGCCATAAACTCATCTAGATGTATTCAATTATGTCTTATTTCGTCATGGTTTCCGACATATCGAACAGGATTATGCGGGTATGTGTCATGTGCAGATCGTTGAGACCAGCATTGTCGCGGTGGATTCCTGTACACTTGGTTCTAAAAAATGTCGTCATTAAGCTCTTTTCCGACGTAAAATAAGAAAAGATTGCCGAGCTTCCCCTCAACTCGTCTAAAAGGAATGAGAGGCGGTCATTTTAAAGCTCTTTTTGGACCGTTTAAACAACAAAAGATTGCCGGGCGTTTGTCGTTTCGCGCTCGTTATCGGCTCCAAAACGACGTGATGTCAACCACTTTTTTACTTTTTCAGGTCGATATCACTACTTATGAAAAGTACTCCTCGGTCGTAATGATCGGGCGGTTCTTTCGAGCATCGTTTTATACTTTTTCGGGCTCGAGAGACACAACTGTACGAAAAAGCACCCCCCTGGAGTTTCCTTTTTAGCTGTCTTTTCAAACTCTCTAAACATGAAAAGACGCCGAGTTCTTCCTTTTTCAGACTCGTTAAAACTAAATGGCATCGGGACCCGTCGAAATGACGCCTCTTCAAGCATATGCTATCCCCGTCAAGCTTGTCATCCAAAAATAATCGGGGTACTCGCCAGAAATGGTGGGGGAAATAAAGGAACCGTAACCGTCGTCATCGGCAGTATGTCGCTCTTGAACATGGCACTGTTTGAATTCGTGTCTGGGTGGGGATATCTCATCTCATTTCACTTTTTGCCTCCATGGGTTTGGGTTATCCTATTTGGCCACTCATCTGCTCATTGTCCTTTCATTGTGACCCCCGATCATTTGATTCCCAAATACTGCCAAATCCGTCATAGTGCCGCCGATGTGTTCAAGAGAAGTGACCTCTGCATGTACAACCTCCCTCTGATCTTTCACGCAAAACAAACTTGTCTCTACCCGTCTCGCGTCGATGATGTGGGAAACATTATGGCCCACCTTCGATAAAGATCACTTCCTGTCGACTTCAGCTCATTATCCAGGAATGATCTAGAGACTCCCTTCAGGTACCTTGGGGCCTGCATGCCCTAATGGCAGGTTCTTCGTGTTCGACGCGAGGTTTTCATCATTGGCCTCCGATCGAATGATTCCGCGGGTGTTCGACATCGACTCATTCATTCGCATGCTGTGGGTTGTACCTATAGTACCTTGAGGACCATCGTCATTATTGGTGGCCCCTCTCGCGTCTGTTAACAGCTTTCATCATTGGCTAGTAATCAGACGATTTTCAAGCATGTTCGACTTCGACACATATATTCACATGTTTGAACTTGTACTTTGTTCGGACTCGGACGGAGCGCAAGACCCTGGTTCCAGTCCATTGTGGACCAGGTTGCGATTTTGTGGGACATCATTACATGACTCATTGATGGATGGCTGCGACCATACCTGAGTTCTTTTAAGGATGGCTGCGACCATGCCTCTTATCATTATGGTCTTATCAGCTGGGTGGCTGCGTCCACGCCATAGACCTTTTTCTATATGTCTTTTGGATGGCTGCGCCCATACCTGGACTACATGTAATTGAAATATCAGTTGTATCCGCCTGCAGGTTCTCTCCAGTCGTGTTCCAGTCCAGCAGTCTCGTAAAGCATTTCACCCCTCCCACTCTCTCGGGCTTCATGCTTTAGGGGGCATCTGTTACACAGTAAAATGTCACTACCATCATGTCAGTCCCTTTACTATGCCATAAAACCACATTCACCTATACTCATGCTCCTCAAAATGGCCAAAAAACCCTCTTTGCCTAAGTCAAATTGATCATCGCGACTGTTATTAAAATAACCGCGCTGACGGGCAGAGGACAGTGTATCTGTTGCGCTGCCAGCGTGGAAGCACACGTCTTTTCTGCGCTGGTTCCATTTTTACGAACAGCGCCTCCTCTGTTTATCCTTTTCGCGCTGACCGGACTTCTTCTACAGCGGTTGGCGATGTCAGCGCGGCAGTTCATGGGTTTTCCGCGCTGATCCTGTTTGGGCGAATTTGTTCCAACAACCAGCCTTCCAGATCCCTCCAGAACTGGTTGTTAGCATTGTTGAGGTCGCCATCCCTTCTCTGGCATGTCTGTTCGACTGACCACCTACTTATCTTGGGGGAAAGCTCATCCTTTGCCTATTCATGGAGACTCCTTCTCCTTTATAAGCCTCCTCCATTGCCCATGAGCAGCTAGTTTGGAAGATATAGACTTTGTTGAAGGAATTCTTAGTGCATTTGAGTGCTGCTCTTTGTAGGCATTTAGGGTGTGGTGTGAGGATTGCTTTGAGCTAGAGAAGGTCATAAGTTAGTAGCCTTGTATGTGAGAGAGAGACCTTTTTGCTTGGGAGATTTTGGTTCAAAGGTGAATGCTTGGGAGACACGCTGGCTGGACCCTCTAGGGAAGGACGCAGCGTCAGGACATCGGTTGTACCTTACTCTACTTTTGTCAATAAAGATAGATGACTACTCTTATGGTTCCATTTACATGTGTTCAATGAATGGTTGATGTAAATTGTATCTTTCCTAACCGATACATAGTTGTTTTTATTAGATTTTACGCTCTTGTTTGCTCTCTTTTGCTTGTGCAGGTATTCGTCCGCGAGGATAGCGGGGAATTGTGATCGGCTGTAGCGAAGGAGCGAGAGGAACGTCTCTTCGACAAACAAGCGTTGGAATCCAAGTAAGTTGGTCTTACCTACTTGTTAAATACAACTAGGAGCCTGCG